>JXWZ01005106.1:0-11348 GCA_000956215.1 Anopheles farauti No. 4 | reverse complement strand
AACGAATAGATAACAGACACTGTGTTAGAAGGCGTACAGTAGATATTTACAGTTTAGATATTTGTATCGTGTTCAATGCTATATACCCATCGTAGTTTGAAAGATTCGCAGTAAATATTTAATTGAACTGGCAACGCAAACATCAACAACCAAGAGGTAAAGGCATCTTCAAAGAAACCCTTGTTCAAGATTGGCTCGTATGCTAACAATCGGTGCACCTTCATGTGAAGCTCGTTGTGATGCACTATTTCCACGGTATTGCAACATCGCCATCGCGTTTCCCATTCCCATACGCGTGAGGGAAGCAATCGTTTGATACATTCTCATACGCCATTCTATCGAAGATCAAGCAGGTCATTAAAACCATGCTCCGGTGCTGATCTCTTGTGTGATAAGCAATGAAAAATTTAATTCAAACCAACTGCACATCGCACCGTAACAACGCTTTCCGACCATTTTGCACCACTTCAGTAGCGATGTTTCATAAAATTTCGATTTTCACCTCATGCGCTCGAAGGTGCCAGCGATTTTATGTTCCATCCCACTCCCTTGCTTTCGAGTGTGAGTGCCAGGTTTTACATCGGATGTAAAACGACTCATAGGAGGCAAAGACAAGACTTCCAGAAAGGGTGAGCGGCTGGTGCGAGAGGAGAAACATTTCCGATACGGTCCACTCCATTCAGTGGCAGGATTCCCTAGAGTGCTTCCGGCGTTACCGAAGGAGGTTCTTGTTACTTTTGCTCAAACAATCGCTATCTTGTCACCAACAAAGCTCACACGCTTTCGTTTGTCCTCGGAAGCTTTCCATCCTGCTGTTGCAAATTGTGTTTCTCTCGCACTCGCTATCTGTCTTCCTCTCCCTTTTTATGGTTCCTTCTTATTCATTTCATCGTGTGGGAAGTTTGTCCACAAAGTTTCCTACTGGCACAGTTCGGAGCCCAGTGGTTGAAAACCGTCACCACGTCTCGCTTACTTGGTCTGGTTTAGTTTTTGTTTTTCACTCGATCATCATCCCTTTCTCAACCCTCTTGCTATCTCCAGACGAGTTGGCTCTGATTTCTATATCTCTCACACACATACACACATCGGACGCGTGTATTTTTCTATCTTTTCAACCGCAGAATCCGTTCCTTTCAATCCACACCATGTTCCGCTTTTCCGCTTGTATCCACCGTGACGGACGGACATTTTTTCACTCTATTTTACATTCTACACTCAAATGAATTGCTTTATAACAGCTCTGCGCTGCATCGATCCACCAGCGACGGTTCCCTTTTCCGGTTAGGTTTGTGTTTTTTCCTTCGCAACTATTCACCCTTCGAGGTTCGTCCCGCTTTCATGTCACCAAATCACACTTCACTTTGCCAATGATTTTTGCAATGGCGAACCACCAACCTTGCGTACAACAAGCAAGGATTCCACGGCGAGTGCTCCCACATCTTCATTCGACTACTCCCCACATTGACGGCTGTGGGGCAGAAGCGTTCAACGGATCAAAGCACTCGGGGGCCGCCGCTACTGGCGGTACTTGAACAGCATATTTTTATGCAATTTTTCTGCATCCACATAAAAAACCACCAACAGAATCGCGACAGAACTCAGATACACCCAGTGTGGGTGAGGGTCCCTCTGTTCCCTGTGTTCCAATTCCACTCTAATGTACGAGATGTGTACGATTGTCTTCCATGTAATTGTGAGACTCATCATTATCGTCATATCATCATCATTGCTATTATTATCGTCATTGCATCAAAGTACCAAGTGAATCCCTATGGTCTAGGAGTTGCAACATAATTCTGCCTGTTAAAATTGTGACAAAGTTTCATTACTTCAATTGCTGCTGTTTTATCGCATTTGTCAGAACTTTTATTAATGATGATATTTAAAAGAACTATTAAAGTACTATAAATGTACTAAATTAAAAAATATTAAGCTACTCTCACCGAAATAAGAACAAAATTGGCATGGATTTAAACTAGGTAAATTACAGAATCCTTATTCAAATGTGATTCGATCAATTTTGTAACCGATAATATCGGTGTGATTGGCTTGAAATGTAGTTTGGTTTGTACAGAATATTTCTGAATCGCGCTAGTAAACTTTCCATGGAGCATAAATTCAATAACGTACTGTAATGTTCTTTAACATTCATGAACGAACATTCTTATTTGTTGTTTTACTTTTTGTTATAAACAAAACAAATTATTTATTGATATAAGTGCGTAACACCGTTGCTATCTCATTCGTATGTATAAATAAATAAAGAATTTATAAAAAAAGCATCGCAAAAACTATAGAGACTATCTGCCTACATTTTTTATTATTATATTAAATGTTCTTTTTAGATTCAACAAACTATGATGGACTTGTCAACATATTGTTTATGGTAGGATTAACCATCAAATAAATTATCCATTTTGACTAAAATAACATTGTAGAAATATCACGTAGAAGCACATCCCATTTAAAAGACTAATTTTAACTAGTATGCCCTCTAACAATGAAAAGTTTTTGTCCAGTTTGGAATAATTCCTGCCAAACACAAAAAAAAGAGAATAAGAATAGTAGAGAAGTTTCGTAATCGTATAACTATTTTTAAGCAATTGTATTTTGAAGAGCAATATTATTAAATACCAAATTATTCAAGACAAAGATGCAGCAAATGAAAGACTGTTTTCAAACTACAAACCCGCAACGAATTGAAAGTGCGATGCAAACTGTAGCAGCACCATGTACATCGTTGAATGATAAAATATACATTCTTTCCCACCAACCGCTCTAGCACAATCAAATTTTGCTGTTTGTGGCTACATCCTCTCGTTAACCGTCTTTCGAAAGAAAAGGAATAAAAGTGCTTACAAGTCGTGCTGATGAAAAAAAACGGTTTTCATCTTTTTACATGTACTGCGCTGGAAAGAAATCCTCCGAAGCAGGGTGTGTACATTTTTTGTTCGAACTTTCCCTTTCCACTCACTTTTCCGCGATCGATGAACAAGAAACAAGCGCAAGGAATTTGCGTTGTAGTTTTGCGTCCCCAGATGGTGGTGGGAAAATGTGGAAGAAAAACAGGTTCGAGTAACAAAACATGAGTACAGCATCTGTCTGTGTCTTTTCTTTTTTTTGCAGTTTTTTACAGCAAGATTGTTCATTTGCTACAATAGCCTTGTTAGTCTGTAGCGATACTGTGAAATGTTTAAAAAATCATCCCTCACTTCGAACCAAGTTAAACTTAGTTTGTCTCTAATAACCGGCATTGTTGCAGATCCTTTTATGTACGTTGGTACACAAAAATATGCTGAATTATGCAAGTAGTTCCAAGTAAAAATTTCCCTATCGAGAAACCATGCAAACTATGATGCATTTTTTTTTATAAATTTCTTTCAACATTTTTTCTTAACAAAAAATGAATAAAACTGGTTCTCAATTCCAGCAGATGGGCAATTTCAACTTCTCATACAATCTGAACCCAACCGAAAAAAGACCAACTGTCTCTTGCTCTCGATCAAAGATGTGATAAAAATTTTACAAACCGAACTTTAATATTGCAAGCGTAAACGCTTTCCCGCTTGTCTTTCCCATCCCATTCGTGTGAAGCATGTAACGAAGGGGTTTCACTGCCCGGTCCCGGATTATGTTACCGTTTTTGGGGTCGAATTTTGGCTGCCTTTGAATCAAAAGAAACCTTCAGCCGTGTAACCTCAGCCAAAAGTGGCAAATCGCTTTGTGGCGACAGTTCATAAGCAGTAAATTATATATTTAGCCACATTCAGCCCGTTATGGTACGGAATGGCAGTCGCAAATTTTGTCGCCAGTCTGCCAGTCGACACTGCAATGCCCCCTCCGTTCCACACGTTTCAGGAGGGGCTGAGGGGCTACAAAAAAAAATCTAAAAATTACATCCAAAAAAGCAGTCACTCACAACCAGCAGCAGCAGCAGCAGCAGCCACACGTACATTCCAACGTACGAAGTACGTGGTCGTCTCCTTTCTTCGTCCTTTTCCACGCCGACACAGCGCAGACGAGGCGACCACACCAAATCTTTAACTTGAGCCAACGCTACCAGTACTTGCACCGTCAACCATGGCCACAAGGTTCGATTCGTTATCCTTGATGATGCAGCCATTTCCTCGTCGAGACGCTCGACGCGGTAGGAGCCAATCAATTTACTTCCTACGTCAAAGTAAAGTTTAAACAGCTTCGTTATCCACCCAACCGGCGACATTCGCCCGAAACGGTACGGACGCAGCGGTGGCTCGGTGTACGCGAGACGCCCTGCCACCGTAGGAAACATGACGCCCGGTGGCTCCATCGTATCCAATACAATGTCGATCGAGCCGGCATATACGTCGGGGAGCACCATGAGGACATGACCGTGCGGTGGTCAACATTTCGCGGCGTTCCACGGCAACACTGGTTTGACGGATGGGCGACCCATTCCGGTGGATACGACGAAAGACAGCACGGAGCTTATCGGTTCCATTACGAGAATTAAGTAATACCACGTCACTTTGTTCAAATGGGTTGAGGCGAGAGTGCGGCGAAGGACGGGCGAACCGGCGGAAATGAGCAGCTTTTATGCTGCCGCTTTTCATTCACCAGCGCTCGCTTTCTTTTCACCGATTGAGCTTTAAAGTCGTAACCAGTCGGCTGGGAGATTAATCCGCTTCTTCTACTTCGCTGCGCGCTTAGGGAAACTGGATGTTGCTCCAGAGTTCTACCACCTAGAACTCGTATGCGTGACGCGCTACACTGGCTTTACGGTCTGCGTAAAATAATGATATTGTTAAAGGAGGATACACATGCATAAGCTTCCGTTCCATGGTAAAGGGATCACTCAAAATTGAAGGTGGGAAAATGCGTTTAAATAAATTAAACGTCTCAATACAGGAGCGAAATTCCATTTTCCTGCTAGAACATGTTTAAGGAAGATAAGCTGATAAGATTTCATTGTTGTAGTGGGTTATTCAAATTTAAATGATTTGAAAAATTTCAAACTTTTCATTGATCCAGCAGCTAAAAAAAGTCTAGTACATCAATCTAGTCCAACAAAATAGATGCTACCTTTTTTCACAGATTTCTGATATTTACAAGGAAATGATTTAAAATAACAGAAGTCGTGTGATTTTGATGAATTTGATTGAGCTAATTTTTGTTCAGTTGTTATTTACGTTATATCACATAAATCACGATAATATTTACAACACAATGAAGGGTTCCAGGAGAAAAGTTGTACAATTTAAACCTTAATCAAATGTAATATGTAGCATAGTACACCATGGATAATTATAATTCTATTATATTAATCAATATTCATTTTTCTATTCCAAACGATAACGCACAATAAGCAATTGCTTTACAAAATGGAGAATAAATATATAGAATAAGTTAGTAATACTAACAAATATTTTTCCTATAAGTCCTATACGGGCTTTAGTAAGATGCCAATTAAAACCGAGAATAATGCGCATTCGTTCTTCGAACAACGTATATTTTCCCAAAAATAAACAGTCTCCACATTCATCGCGATATTATCAGGGATATTGGCGATTTAAAGGTTATATTGTTAGAATATTCGCCAACAATCAATCCTGCATAAATGAAGTGTGCTTCAGTTTTTGTGTATGCATCTTCTCAATTGACAAATTGGACGATTGTGCGATCGTTTCCTTTAAACCACGGAAATTGTAGATACATCTTTAGTAGTTTTTTTTAACAGTCACTTCAGGAGTGTTAAATATTATTATGAATATTCATCTGCTGTATAGAATCTGCATAAATGTCTCACCAAAAATAAAATAGAGAACAGAATTGTTTTGTACATCATATTATCTAAAAGGACACTACAAGCTTTACAAAACGTTATACTTATCAAACACTTCGTACAGCATTTAAAATCCTATGCACCGTTGACCGTGTGCGGCAAATTAAAGCACTACACTAAACACTGAAGAAAACTATTCCCAAACAGAGCGGTAGCGTAGCATTCGTAATGACTGTTTTCAACCAACTTCGCAATGTGTCGCTGGCACATTGAATATAAGCTGATTTTTTTGTTTCGTTCAGATTCTGTACCCTCTATCCCGCCACGCCACTCCATGAGCATGTTCTCCGTTTATGTTTTGCTCAATTTCAAACTTTCTCGCCAAACATTCTGGAACAAGTAGTGGAAAGCTTTTAGAGTTTTGTGCGGTTTCCCCGCGTCTCGCATACCCTACCCACTCGTTCTGCTAGAGCTAGAGCTTGTGTGTATATGTATGCGAAAATTGGATACATTTGTGCAGCAGCAGGTTCAAGAGACCAACGCCGTGTTTACCATTGCTTCCTCCCCGAAGTGGATGGGCCTGAACAGCTTGGTGTGAAGAAAAATGTTGCAAACCAAGCAACCAAAGCTGGCAGTACCATGACGAAGACGAAGCTCTGCACTTAGTAGGCGCACCATTCAAATAAACCGAGCCACGAGCGCTCGGAAAGTGAAGCCCCCGTGGGATGGGATGGGACGAAAGGCATGAAACCGATGGAAAATTGCATGTTGGCGTTCCCCCGAGCGGCTTAGGCGGAGCAAAACAAAACACATATTCTTAGACAAAACCGACACAACGCTGGCTCGCTTCACCATCACCATAAGAATCTGGTTGCTTGAAAGTATTGTGAATAAATAATAGTGATGGTGTGCTACCGCGCGTTATACGAAGCGTTCCCATCAACCACCTGCTCGGTCCGGCCCGAATAGATCCACATTTCCACAACGTCGTCGGCAGCTCACTTCCCCGTCACACCCCCTGGTCCGATGACACTTGCTGGATGCAACGTCCGCAATCTTACCGGAGAGGCTTTTTGTGCTGTTTTATGCAACGCCAGAAAATCTCTCTCACGGTTTATGTATCACATGCCTGCACAGCACGTATACCGAAATTCGGGTGATAATAGCAGTTGCAGCCAGTCGTACGCGCTTGCAGAAAATTGCAATCAGTGCATCGCAATCTTCACCGGCTGCGGAGGTTACGATGATTTAAGGCACAAACGGGAAGCTGAAGAAAAGAATTTTAATTATTTGCACTGCCATAAGCATTCAATTCGTGATTACTTTCTAAAGGATCGTGCAACCACTAGCTTTGTACTAGCTGGTACACACCTTTCCTAGCAAGTGCTTTGTGTTCTCACGCTAAAAACCATGGCAGCGATACAAAGCAAGCTGCGCCCTTAAAACAACGTGGTCAAAGATGCACTTACTGCTGTACCATTAGAGGATAGTTTCGAGGTCTGATTTCGTTGCCTGCTGCGACCTGCTAATGCATGTAGCGATAGTGATGCTTTTTTCGTTTGTTCTTTTCTGGGGCCTGAAATTAAACTGTACCAACATTCTTTTGCATATACAATTTTCTTCCCGCTTCTGTGATGGTGCATTTTTTCGACAGTGTAGTTTTTTGCTACTATCGGTTTGGTTGTTTTCCTATCCACTTGTGTACGGAAAAACTAAAACCTTTCATTTATTGGTTTGACCCAAATACTTTTACGTCAGGTTTTACTCACCGCGTCGCTTGGTTAGAACAGTTTCAATTACAAATTCTATCTTTACAGGTTGCTCATGAAGTATTTACATTTCGTCTCGTAAAATCTTTATCGTTCTTTAAAACCAAAAATTGCTTTGCAATCATTGCTGTGTAACCAATTTTGATGAAATATTTCCAACTATTCCAAGCCGTTATCAAACACCGGCAAAGGAAGGCGAAGATTGTGTGCGGAAAATAGGAATATGATGCTAAGGAGTTAAATAAACACATAATGTTCATGTTTTACTCTCGATGTACAGAATTAAATACATCAGTAGGTAGCAGATTGATTTGTTTTGATGGAAGTTCTGCGTCGTTCACTGACCTAAATATTTATTTGTTCAAATTCGTCCTTAAGTAGGTAGCCCTTTTTTTTATTTATGTTTTACAACTTAAGATAGAATTCAACAGGTTTTTAATGATTCCTTAATTGCATACAAACGCTAGTCTGTTTAAATAAAATTGACATAAAACCATTGTTATTTACAAACAAACATTGGGAAATAAAAAATGCATTTACGCACATTCAAATCATCTTTGAAACACTTATTGAATCAATTTTTTTTTCGTCGATAAACCAGCTAAGCAAAAGTAAACGAACGTAAAAAAAAACTAACCACTCGATATCTGCTCAGGTGGATACACCAGAACTTATCAAAAGAGGCTGAAAAATTCTCTCAAACGCCCTACTCCTCACCGCGACAGAGCAACATCTGGACGAGACACTTGCTCTACTCAATTTGATACAATCAACCGGAAACATATCCCCAAAAGAGCTTCTTAACACAAAGGACTTTGTGGTTCGTTTTATTTTCTTTTTTTTTTTGCCGTCGTCACGGATGCGTTTCGCGCACGCTGGGAAAGGGATCTAGCTACCTGGAAAATCATGATCACATAACTTGACCTGGACTCGTTTTTCCAATCGATTGCGTTCACTCATATCGAGTGAAATTTAGAGCATCCTCTGGAGTGAACCCCCTCCACCGGATATTGAAAACCATGGGCTCGGAAAAGGTATATCTTGGAAGGAGCTGTATGGGCGCACTAAAGGCACCCGGCAGTGAATTAGGTTTCACCAAAAAAAAAACGGCGCTTTTCTAGCAGCGACCAGGGTGGGGCACACTTTTGACGCCGCTGGCAATTGGAAGGCGGAAACACACACACATACACAAACGGTGCAAACGGTAAAAGGTGAAACAACCACGTTTTTCTACGCTCACACCCCACTAAGTCATCATTGGCATGGTGACGGGGGAAAATTAAGGTTACAAGAGATACTATTCGATTACGCTCGAGGGTGTATGGTGTAGAAAATTCAAAACAGAAGTAGTAGTCACACATTCGCACGCTTCTCCCTAAATGAAACGTGTTCGAGCTCGCAGTGTGAATCTGTAATACACGGCCATATACACGACCCTGAAGGATCTGAATTTGCGGGACACAGTAACCGAGCCGGGCCCGACCCGGCGCAGATAACAGCCCGGAAGTGCACTCATTGGCTCCGGTCGCAATGAACCGCAAATGAACCGCGCAATGTTCCAGGTGGGAATTGTTCACTTCTGCTCTTTTTGCGGTGGCAATCTGCCGGAGCCGGGGCATTCCGGGTATGTGCCTCAGTGCCGAACGGAGTGTAAAATTAAAGGAGAACGCTTCATATAATGCGGCTATGGTAGGAAGCCACACAGGGCGAGTAGCAAGAGTAGCAGCAATACCGAAAAAAAACTGGTGGCACACACAACCAAACAGAAAAAAAAACCCTCCATTATGGAGTGTTCTCCACGTGAAAACTCACCCACCACACACGACCGGCTGCCTTTGTCCGAGACGGAGGAACACAAAATATGCAAATCGAAGAAAATAAATTGCTTGCCCATCGGTGAATGGGTTTTGTGTGCCGGTTTGCCGAAGGTCCAACAATAGGTGGATCACGTTTTGTGCGAGCGGAATAATCAATTCCATGGGAACGCCAGCAATTGCAAACGATTTTTAGTCGATCGAAATTTGTGAAGCGTTTGCTGTTTTAGGATTGTTTTAAAATGACCCAAAGAAAAATACATGCATGTTCCTTAATGTGCACATAAAGCATGCCCATTTTCAGGCTAAAACTGGTCTTTTACAGCAATTAAACTATTGGTGAGGTTTTGTGGCATAAAAAATCGAAATATATATTAAACGAATAGCAGTAATAAACAATTAACTTCACTTTTTTTTGTATTTTATCTCACGAACACCATTAAAAGTTTCACCTTACCCGCAAACAAAGACAAATAAGAAAACATACTCGTAACCAACGCCCAATTAGCATTCCAGTCAGATATTTGTCAATGTTATCCCTCGCTCCGATGCCACAGTCGACAGAAGTTTTGCGGTCGACATTTTTTTTCAGTATTCGGCAACATTTTACTCATTCGCTTTCTTCGGACGAAATCCAGCAGCACGGTCAAACTTTTCACCATCGCGCTTTGGATCGAAAAGTTAACACGCAAAGAAAAACAAATGAAAACGAGCGAAAAAACCGGCCAACATGCTGGAATCTTCTTGTGTTTCTTCTTCGTGCGAAATGAGACAACTTGCGGATATATGAAACTTGCCTAATAGGCGCGTCCTTCCTTTGAAGAAAAGACATGTCAGCGCCGCTAAACCCACTCACCCTGCCACGCTGGTCCCAGCTGCTCATAAACCACCAATAAACAATCGCTAGGCTAAGCCTCGTGAAAAGAAATGTTCCAACCAATCCCAGGCGGAATATTAAACAACCTAGCCTGTCGCCGGATCGCTTTCGAACGCATAGTCTGCGCCGTAACCGTAACCGAAAGAAACTTTTGAACATGAGCTCCAGAGCTCACAATTGAAACGTTGCCAAAAGTAAAGTACAAATTAGCCCTCGCCGCTACGGGCAGTGAGAGTCGCCAGCAATATCACCACCGAAAGTGAAGGAAAAATCAGTACAATCACAAACACACGACGCTGGAAGACGCTGTGAGGATGCGATTAAACGATGGGGAAGAAAGTGAACCGAGTTGCCTTACGAATGAGTCCTCGAAGCGAAAGGGAAAAGGATATTAACACATACACACACACACACGAGCATAGTGGCCTCCAATGAAGTCTCGATGAAGAACGAAAAGATCCCGACGCGACCGGATCGGCATTAGAGGTGGCAACGACCAGCATAAAATGCGTCGCTTCTTAAATTACAAAAACGTGACTCATTTGGCTCAGTTTTGCTCGTGCCAGTGGACAGCAGGACGAATCAATACGATAGCGATAGGTTCGTTCCCTTGGCCGTGCTTTAAGAGCGAACCATTCGGTCACGACTGGCACCGCACACCCCAATCGTAAACGCATGAAAGACAATTTGTGCAAAGAAGTGACAGTTTGAAAGTGCTATAAAAATCTTTTCGTCATTTCGTCGGGCTGTGCGTATCGTGTGTTTTGGGGAATAGAAAAAGAAAAAAATCTTTACCCGTGAAAATTAGGTATAAAGCAAAGAGACAGCCGCACGTTTAATCCTCAACCAAAATAATGCATTTTCGGACAAAACATGACTTACCATTGAGATGACCTGCTGTGGTAATCAATTAGTATGACGTATGAGAGAGAAGCACGGACGAATGGGCATAAAAATTGATGGTGAAAGAAAAAAGCTAAACCACCATTATGTCAAGAGTGTGACGACGTCACCAAGCCAACTGACACATGAGAAGCAGGCTACGTTAAAGCAACCCGTAAGTTAGGAAGAAAAGCCAAACCATCATCAGACAGCTAAATGGTGGTGGAATTTCAGTAGAAAATTCT
>JXWZ01005104.1:0-22800 GCA_000956215.1 Anopheles farauti No. 4 | reverse complement strand
CTTGAGTGATTATTTGAATGAAATAAAATATTAACACTCCTTCATTTTCGCCCCTCAGACTTAACTGATCTGGACTACGCCGGGTGTGACAGTGGACTGGATACGCCACCCTCAACTCACCGTCCGTCAAGCTGCCGGGATAACATCTATTTCGCTTCGGCCTACGGCAACAATCACGCCCACGGTTCCGGTTTTCTCGGCAAGGACAAGACGACGGACACCGGTATCAGCTCCTCGCGCGGAACGCTGGTCTCCCCGGCGAGCAGCATTCGCCACGGGTACGTCAACGTGCAGAACTTCAATGGCAACAGCGCGAACAACAACCATCTCAACAGTTACGGCTCACGGTAAGACGATCGGGCGCGTGATAATGTTTTTTTTTTTACATCAACATATTAATCTCCACTTTGTTCACCTCCGCTACAGCTACAGCGTTCAGGAGCAGAAGATCCTGCGCGCCCGCAACACCGAAGACAACAAGAACTCGATCCGCTCGGTGCGGGCCGAGTTCTTCGAGCAGAACAAATACAACAGCAACGGTAGCAACGGTGGTGCGAACGGTAACAATAACCACATCAACAACAATGGCGTCGGCCACCACCACCATCATCACTTCCATCCGAACCATCAGCACGTGGTGCAGCAGCATCCGAACGCATCCATCGGCAGCAATGGTAACCTTCACCAGCAGCATCAACACTTTAACGGGCTGAACAACAACCACACGAACAGCAGCAACAACAACAACGGCAACGGCAATAGCGGCAGCAACCACAGCTACAGCAGCGGTGGCAACAACAACAACAACGGCAATGGCAATGGAATCCCGGGTACGCTCAACGATCGTTCGTCGGTTCCGGCCAACGGCAATGGGACTGGTACGCAGCGGGATCGCTACCAGCAGCATCCGGCCCTGGCTGCCATCATCAACGAATCGCAGGGAATGAAATTCAGAGGTAAGAATTCGGGTTCAAATAAATTAAAGCGTTCTGATTTGCTTGTATAAAACTGAAGCTTGAAAAAATAGTAAGGACGAGTTCAACAATTTAACGAATCCGTGAAAAACTATCGCAACCTTTTACCAGTTGCAATATTGAAGCGTTTGGTTAAAATAAATTTCCTTAAATTTATTTATTTCCTCTTTCAAATATCCTTGATACAAAACTTTAATCTCTGCTTTATTTAATAGCAACTACACAACTATTCGATTTAATGCAATCGTAAAAATGCGAAGCGACGTTCTATGTTTTGTTGTTGAGGTTTTTCTCGTTAACTCGTTGGGCTTGTAAAGTGTTTTCTTAGTATCCTATGGCATTTCCAATCGGATCTCTTTTGTTCGCTCGTCATTTAAGTGATTGTTTGATTTTGGGATACTACAATATTGGAAAACCTTGACAAAGCTACGATATATTTAAAATATGGGAGCAATTCTATAGAGAATCTACTTGAAAATCATACAATACAGCTTGCATTCCAACTTGTGAAATATAAAATTCTGCTTAAAAATGTGATAAAAATTGTGTCCTAATTTGCAGAGATTATTTTCCTAAGTTATTAACCACACTTATTTGAAACTAAACAAGGATTTTAATTCGAGATTTTACAGTTTAAAATCGTATTTTAAAAAATTATATAAAAATCAACTCAAAACCGTTCAATGCCATTGCAGATGGTTTGAAATATTTGCAAACGATTTTTTTTTTAATCCTAAAATTTTTATTCTGCTTTATTTCCAGATCGTTCCTACTCCGACTGTCAGCAGGCGCCACGAACCCGCCAATGGACCAGCAACACGCCGAGCCCGAAGCGCATCCCGTTCCTGGGAACACCACCGACCAGAGTGTAATGTGTGATCGATCGCTGCTGCAGTTGTTGCCGCTGCTGACATTGCTCTACATTAGTACATCTTCAATTAGAAGACGAAATCGCACTTGTTGTGTTCTGTAATGTGAAGCGCGTACGCGTAAAACGAAGATAGCAACACACCTTTCGTTAAACATTCGAATGTAGCGCGCCCTTATGCGTCTCGCCAGCAGCCACAGAATGCAACGCACAGTGCACAGTGCGGAATGTTCGTACGGTATCCTTCGCTTTTATCGCACCATTCTCACTATTCGCCTGCAGCAGCCGCACCGACCACGTCTTGTCTTCTCTTTCTTCGTGCACGAAGATTATGTTCCGAGAGAAGGAAACCCTACTACGCAACCACGTACGAATGAATGCTCGAACGGCTACAGCTTTAGAATACCGGGCAAATGCGCACACACGTATTCTATCCTTAGTTTCTGTTTCTGGCACAGTTTTCCAGCGACTGTGGCTTATTCACCGAAGCAAACACGAGCATCTGCAACTGAACACGGAAATCGAGTGAGGGATCTAGTGCCGCTTTCCGTTGCACCGTGCGTGCGGTAATGTTTTCCTGCAGTGCAAAAAGACGATTTAAAGCGAATAGTAGTCCAAATACTAGCGATTAATATAACCGTCAGTGGAAACGCCATCCACCCAACTTTGTGTGCGCGTTTGTGTGTTCATTGGATAGGGCAAGAATGTAGCTTCGCCACGCCGAATTAACCGTTATGTAGTAGTGCGCACCGTAGCAAAACCCAATGTGATTTAGTAGTCCGGTTGAGGATTGAAACTTCCGCGTTTTAAGCGTTTTAAATGTGGCAAACGCAAAACGAAGCTTTGTTTATTTTATCATGTAAGCGTAGTGCTCTCGCTGTACTTGGCTGTACGTGTTTTAAAGTTGTGCAACTGCTGCAAACTGCTGTATTACGTTAGGCGATGCTAAAGATAGACGCAAACGAATGTTAGTGATAGGCGATTTTTTCGAAGTTAGTGAAATTTTTATACCACCACGGTCCACGGTCAACCCGGCCGTGGTAAAAAAAAGCACACTCATTACGAGCTCCAAAACCGCCAGGTATAACAACAAACGTAAAATCCTGCGTCGTGAGCTGTTCTCATTTACTAATCAAAGCATAGCATGATCCTATAAACTACACTATACGATTTTACTCGAACGCGTGATCAGAAAAACAAATTAGTTTTGCTTTGCCAGTTGCTTTGGAGATCGCTTGCTTCAACAGCGTACGCTATAGATACGAGTAGTAGAATAGTTCTTTTGTGTTGTTTTAAATTAGCGAAACGATTCGTAATAATGCGTGTTCAAAAAAATGCATGTAAGAAAATAAAATAAATTGACGATAATACATAACAGGTGCGTTGGTATTTACTCTAGACATGGCAACAAGCACATGTGAAAGCCACAGTTGCTAAAGAGGTAATCCAATCGCCGCCAACACGATCTTTTCTCACTCATCTGGCTGAAACGCCCCTGTGAGTTGAAAACAAGTAAGAGAGGAAAGAGATTACACTCACGTTACATTTCACATTCACCGATGACCAGCCAAGAGTACGAGTTGTAAAGCTAGAATTTATTCAATCAGTATGTTTTGTTTGTTGTTTGACGAGAAAGAACAAAAAAACACCAAACGAAAATCTTCAGTCACGGCAGAATCACTTTCGAGTGGCATACAGTAGGCGTAGAGCGAACGTGCACGATAGAGGTAAGTAAAAACACAAACGGTGCGATAAATTAAAAGGGATTCGTGTACGTGAATAGTTGGGGCGCGTGTTGCTGATCGGACTACGTGGACACCTCCGCTTCTACCACCTGCTCTGGGACGGTAGTTTTTGGTTCGGCTTCGGCTTCGGTGCTCGTATGGCCATTCACGTGATTATCACCCGCTGGTGGTTTCGTTTCTTTCGCCACGTCGGTCACGGTTACAGACTTTTCTTGCTCCTCGGTGCCCCCATTCGTCACCTCAGCTGGTACGGGTAGATTTGCGTCCTTCAAGGCGGCCAAGTAGGTGGCCCGTTCGGCCTGCAGTGTGCGGCAGAGCTTCTGCAGTTGCGACAGCTGGCGGGTTACTTTGGTGAGCACTTTTTCCCGTTCGATCTGATCGTCCAGCATCTTCTGCACGGTAGCGTTGCTCGTTTCCCAGCGCGATTTCCACGCCATCGTTTCCTTCTCGAGCGTTTTCATTTTCTTCGACATCTGCAATCCCGAAGCGGTGGATTAAAACAATACTCGGTTCGAAAGTGCGAAAGCGAAAAAGAACAAACCTTCTTCATGTCCTCCTGGTATCCTTCATAAATGCTGCGGCTTTTCTTCAACGAATCCTGGAACTCGCCGTACTTGTCCGAGTACATGGTGACCTGACCCCGCAAATGCGATTCGACTCCCTGCAGGTCCGCGAGCTGCTTTTTTACCTTCTGCAGTTCGGTCATCAGCACTAGCTTCTCTCTGCAAAAAGCACGTAATTAACATTTCAAATTTCCATGTGGGATAACTTGATAGACATGTTTTCTTACGCAAGGAACTGTTCTTTCTGGTTGTTTGCTTCCATTTGCAGTTTGGCCAATTTGGCGTCGTTTAACTGCGTTACCAATTCCATCTGTTTGTTCATCTTATCCATCTGCTGGTCACGTAGTTCATACTGCTCGAGAATAACCTTGAATCTGTAATTGTGTAAGTGAAAAAACGGCTATTAAACGAACGGTACTGCTAGCAATCATATCCATTTCGAGACGAACTTTTTCGCCATCTCCATGTTGTCCTCCTTCAACTTCATGTTTTTGTCGTTGTTCTCATTCATCACCGCCTGTATGTCGTTCAGCGACTGTTGGAACTTTTCCTGCGTCTGTTTGCGCTTATCTTCCTCCTGTTGAATCTGTGCCAGGCTTTCATCCTTGATCGTTTTGTTCTGACGCTGCAGCTCGCGGCACAACCCTTCCAGCTTCGTCTTCGTCATGAGGGTCTTGTCGTGCTCGAGGATCAGATTCTCTTTCTCACGCTTGAATGCGTCTAGCGTACGATCGTACACCTTGTGCAGTGCCACCAGCCTACGATTTTCCTTCTCCGAGTCGACCAGCCGCTTATGCACGGCTGCATACTTCTCCTCCACAGTCATGCCGCTCAGCGCCTTCGCCAGTTGCTCTTCGATCTTTGCCTCTCGCTGTTTTTCCTCACGCAGCAGCTTCTTTGCCTCGGCATTGGTCCGCGGTTCTCCGTTACTGCTAGGCCCGTCCATGCTAGGTTTGGTCTCTAGGTCTTATAGAAAAGGATACACGAAGCAAGCATTAAGGGCGCTTCAAAAGTTAACAGGAGAAGTACACTATTTAATCAATATCCCAGGAAACGGATTAACCACCGATTCCGTACCGATAGAAGCAAAGCAGTGTGTGTTTGTTTCCCCTTTCCCTACACATTGCGCAGACAAACTTTATGAGAAGGAACACTTTCCCGTACAATCTACTGCATACAAACCTGTGTTTCAAGAGCCTGTGTAGCTGGCGAATACGCTGATGTAATCTTTCAGATAAATAGCAAATTGTATATGTGAGACAGTATTTTATCCCCTTATAAGATGGATTTATTCGCACATCGTGTTAACTCGTAGGATTTGTCAGCACTTGCGATTTTTTCTGTGCACCTAAGTAGCACGCATATATTTGTTTGTAAACAAAACCAATTTGACAGATTTCCCCTAAACCGGATGATATGTTTAGAATGCTGGTTTCAAAGGCTCATTCGCCACACATCAGTGTGTTGGTTGTTTTAAATTTTTGCTATGTTCGTTCGAACGCAACGAAATTATGTTTATAATTTACAGAATATCGTCTAGATTACAGATATGTAAATCTGCAAAACTTAATCAACTATCTGAAACGAGTTGCCAGTAAAAAAAAGTCAATAATACCAGACTCAATTAAACGAAGGGTATGCCATCAATTCAGTTGAAAATGTACGAAGCAATAGAGTTTTAATTAAATTTATAACACAACCTTCATCGATAACTACACTTGTTAGATCGGAAAAAACATCTTATTTTTGTTAATGCTAGACATTTACGTAAACGACAAGCAGCTAACTACAAAACTTTACCAGTTCATCAAATAAATTCACGTCTGCAGCAATCATGCTAAGTTAATCAGATTCTAATATATTTACTAAAAACACTTCTCATTCAACATTTACTTTCATAGTTCTATTCTCCTTCGCGTGTGGTAGTGCAGTGTGACGAAATCACCACCACGCACGAGAAAAAGCTACACACGCGGTAGTAATAATAGATGAAAAAGAGAATCTCAGTTCTTATCCAAATTCCTTGCAATTTTCCTACTTTTACCCATTCAAATAATAGATTCCTTTTCCCAAAACTCACCTGCCATTATGCGTTAGCTCCAGGACACAAATTATTTCGTTTTTTACAAATTCTGTCACAATTTTCCGATCTAGATATCTTAGCTCACCCGTCCCAGCACGACCGATCCGTGTCACGCACGCACGGCAACGTCAAGCCTCTAAAAAAGAGTGGAGTTAGCTGAGCCAACAAGCATGCCAAGCTCAGGCCATGCTGGCGACGCATTTCGGAAATCTCTCTCGTTTCGTGTTCGTGTAATATAAATAGAAAACATCGCATGGACGTGCGGAAGTAGGGGGCATGCTATGTGTTTTGCTTCGATACATCGCACGAACGTTGCAAGAATGGAAATTCATTTGTCAACTGAACTTACAGAAAACGATACACTTCAAACAGTAATTTCAAATTTAATTCCCATTCCACCGCTTGGTCAAGTGCATGTTTTCAATACGTTTTCTTTTATTGTTTCATAAAAATTACTCTACTATATTGTAATATAGGCGAAATTTGACGCAAATTGTGTTTGTGTATTTTTTTTTTTGATGCATTTCTTCATTTCCACCACACTCCCCTCAAACGAAGAGATCTACTAGGCCAGGGAGTGGAGGCGTGGTATGGTTAGTCATCTCTTGTTTTTTGGGTTGATACGCCTTCTTGCTGTGCAATCACGAGTTCTTGTACTGTGTGATTTTTCGTTTGTTTTTATTTATCATTCTAATTTCATATTTGCCAGTCGACGGATAACTTTCAGCAAAAAGCCGCATTTCCGTATTAAAATATGCTTTCGGCAGCGAGTGGTTTATAGCACACCGCTACAGGCAAACCGATAGTTTTCAGAACAGAACCAATTACTCATACCAAACCACCGCACACAGCTGCTCGAGTGGGAGGATAAGAAAATATAAGATTTGTCGAAGAATAGAGAATGTTTTAATTGGCTTTTTATCACGTTTGTTGCCTTTATCAACTCAAGCAGATTACGGAACTAATCTTACGCAACACACACACACACACCACAGACGAAGAAGAGTAAGGGGAAACCAGAGATTGAATAAGATAAGAACAACTAAAGAAAATAAAGAAGGATCCTTCAGTTGGGATCCCGGCACAAAAAAACATCCCCTTGATAATACGCGCGTCACATGCGGATGCGCTTACATGCTCAAATATCCGTGATTGGTGGCAACATTGCGTCCCACCAGGTACGCGATCAGCATAATTACGATCAATGCGACCAGGGCGCACCCAACCGCAATCGGTACAATGTCGGGCGTATCGATGGCTTCACAGTCCTTGGCAATCGAGAACGTGCTCTTGCTCTTTTTGTGGAACGCTTCCAGCTGTACCTTTGTGACGGTTACCGTCGGCGTACCAGAGACTCCATCCGTGAGCGAAGTTAGGTTCAACATTTGCGCCTTATTGCAGTGGTAGGACATTTCTAGTGGCGTTTTGAACAGCGTCTGGTTGTTGAAAAGTACGAGCTGCTGAAGCGCTGTAAACATCAGAAGGTGGATTAAACATGGGAGATAAGATTACGAAATGAAACAAAAAAACTCACGCTTTGCGTTCGGGAATGTGTCTCCAACGACCGGCAGCTGCAGCAGCAAACCGACAAGAGCAAACTCGTGCTCGGTACCGTTCAGGGCGAAGTTGATTCGCAGTGAGCTGTAGTTGTTGCTCTTTTTGTCCATCGCCCAGCTGAGCTCGATGTAGTCGGTCAGATTGGCGCACAGACCCGACTTGACGATCGCATCCTTTGGCAGATTGTACAGGACGTTCTGGGGCTTGTCGGCTACACGGTTGGGTGGAAAAAAGCCCAATTATATTAACTTGTTTAGTAGGGAGGATTTTTTCGCACTGCATTCACTTACCAGCATCCAAGTAGGTTAGGTTGAACTGCATCGCCATCTGGGTAATGACGCAAGTTTGGTTTGTGGTCGTGTTGAAGAAGCTCCAGCTGCCCATCTCCGGTTCCGGTGTGGGTTTTGGACCCGGTGCCATGGTGGTCGTTGATGGGGCCACGGTCGTGGTAATCGGTGCAGGGGTGGTTGTCGGTTTGGGCGTTGTTGTGGTTGTAGTCGTCGTCGTAGTCGTTGTGGTGGTGGTGGAGGGAGTTGTGGTGGTAGTAGTAGTTGTTGTCGTTGGAGTAGGCGGTGTGGTCACCGGATCGGTTGTATTTTGAGCTGGCTCAGTTGGGCTAACCTCCGTTTGAGCTGAAATGTGAGAGCAGCACAATTAAAACGATGTTATTAACTAAGCGTGCTTAGAGTCACGCTTACTGATAAGCAAACCAAACCACTTGAAATGAACTTCTGCTACGGCTGCTGCTCTTGTCGCCATGTAAATTGTCCCACAACCGATTGAAGAGCGCGTTTTTTGCGCACATTCCAAAAAGGTCAGAGTAATATTGGACTCTTTTAAGATTAAAAAGTACTCCCGACGCGGTGCACATTCTTGACACACAAATCAAAAGAGCCGAATCCAAAACTATAGGAAAAAGAATGGATTGAATTGATGCTTTAATTTAATTATAAAGCGGTTGATAAGCATGCCGAGCCGTCGACCATCAGCAGTAAACAGGAAAAAGTGTTGTTCTTCCCGATCCAAGAGAGCCGGTATTTAAGTTTATATAATTTCACAAACCAAACCACCCCGATTGTTTACACAACCGATCAGCTTAAGTCAGCTAATTTGTACTGTCGTGGTTGCTGTTTCATATATGTCTTTGTACACTTATCAATCCTACACCGCGTTCTTTGTGTTTATGCCAGCCACAAACAAAACGACATACTTTCTGACTCATCAGCGTAAGTGCATGTCAACACATTCATATATTCGAGATAGATTAGTGAGATGATCCAACCAGCAGCCTGTGCCGTGTTGCCATTCATATCCATACGCTCGGCGTTGGAATGATATGGAAAAAAGAAACGCAATACAGTGATGCATGCTTATATGTATGAGTAACTTTTATCTTTTTCAGGCGAATTACATATCACTTCGCAATGAAACAGGAAGCTAGAAGAAGCTGCCGTTAATATTCATATTAATGCTGACATTACGAAGCAAAAAAAACGCTTAACTTCTTTTCGTCCTCTTTCGATGCATATTGCCAGCGCATACCAAACAAACATCAGCTGACGCACACTTGTGCGTCGCAGTGCGTGTGAGTGCGTATGTATGCGTGTGTGTGCATGCTGTGTACCGCAGTACGCCAATTCGTCGTTCGTGACCTATTATCCACCATTTGTTTCGAGAATGGCTCGAGAAAATTGCTTTGCCATGAAGCAAACCAGAACGTCAGAGCATCAAAGGACAACCGCTTCGAAAAATGGACATCGGCACGGCGGCTAACATTGTAGCATTTCATGTAGCACCACCACAGTAGACGGGGCTGTACGCTTTCTTTGTTCTACCCAGCAGCGGGAGGCTTTGCTTGCGCGCTACCAGCAGGGGAACGCTGCTGAATGTTTGCGGCACTATCTTTGCGACTGATGAGATGCAAACGGGGCGATAATCATGGTAGCCATTTTTACACCCATCCCATACACAAGTAACATATTGAACAAGTAGCTTTGCAGTTGAGGGGATTCTCCTGCGTGCGTATTGCGTGGTTCAGTTCCGCGTTTGATTACACAATTTCAATGCGCCATCGTATCGGTGGTTATTCGATGTGTAAGCACACCAAAACCATTCCCACCGAAGGGCCTTACTTACCATTGGAAATCGCTAATCCCAGCATCAGTAGCAGCACGGCGGAGTTTCGAAGCAACTGCATTTTCTAGCCGTATATATCGAAACGTTCTATTCCTTCGACGAAGTATGGACACTCTCTTTTGCTGTGAAACACTGCCTCCGTTTGCTTCTAGTTCGATGTATCACGATGATGATTGTTGTATACGGCACTATATCACTGTGCGGGATGAAGAATGTACAGTCTTTCGTTCGGCTACTTGTTCTGTCCTCTGTCCAGTAAAACAGGAGGAAACCAATCCTTATCAGCCGCGGGTGATAATTTCAATACGCACGACTCTCGACGTTTCTCACAGTAGTCTAAATAGAAAAAACCCTTCTATGCAGGCTTTGCACCGCTGCAAACATGGACACACCCAAGGTGTATATATACAGTGCACCTAACACAAATCCGGACACCTCCAAATTTAACAGTTTTCTAGCTTTGCGATAGATTTTTACATACTTGTTCGTCCATTGCGACGTAAATTTTTACTAACTATTTGATATTTCACAAGGCTTTTAATATGTATTTTATTATAACAGCAGTAAAATGATAATGTATTCCAGAAAATGTTGATGATGTTTGTATAAATAATGGAAAATGTAATAATCGTTCGATTGATTTTTACGATGACTTCTTCTTCTATTTGGCGTAACGACCGAAGTCATGCCTGCCATTAAAATTTTACTGGCTTTCTAGACTGATTTTACCACCATAGCTGGTTAGTCACTCCTCGCTAGGGGGAGACGGTCCGAATGGGATCATGGTACCGGTCCTGTCGTGTGAAAGACCGGCGCCGCTACCACTACACCACCGGGCCGCCCCTTACGATGACTTATAAAGTATATTGAATAGAATCAAAGGTAAAAACTAGCTGCCTTTGCAATTTAACATGTAAGTGTAAAGAAAAACAATTTTCTAAAAATCTAAATGTCCGACTTTCAGTATTGGGTTTTGTTTCAACTATTGAAAAACGAATCCTAAAGCTAAAATTTTGCTTAACTTGAGCTTGCATGTGAAAAATAAAAGGCTTATTATTAATAGTAAGTATTATAAGCAAACAGGGCAGGTAAAGGTGCTATCATAAAATCCTTACTGCCTTTGTTATGATCAGAACATCTGGTTTGTACGCCAACCTAAATCACCGCTATTCCAAAACAACAATAACGTTCGGTTCGTTTATGCAGATGTGGAGATACCTTGTATTGATGTGTCGTAGAGAAACGTCAAAAATGCTCTAAATATTTCAAGCTTATCCGTGTAACTACCTTGGGAGTAAGTATGGCAATTGACGTTTGTTGTGTCATGATGCGGATCCCACAGTTCAGCTTTATGTATTTATGTGTGAAGCTGAGTTGTAGTTATTGCTTTTAGTTTTAAAACAATTTTTGCAAGTGCATCGACGATAACACTCTAAAAAAGTAACAAAATTATAACCGTAATGATCCAACAGCACTCCAAATTGTCTTTCTGAATTCGTCGTAGAAACTGAATTAACGATTGTGAGACACAGCGCTGTAAAGCAAGTCGCAGGGAAATTATTGTTTTCCTAACTTAAAGTAACCACATCCGTGTATTAGTGTACCGAAAAGTGCGAAAACTTGTGGATTACTACAATTCCAAAGTGTGAAGAAAAACAGTTCTGATCGTAGTGTATCGAAAACGTAGATGAAAACATGAGGTAACGCACAGCAATTTACAACGCTTTCATCTGCAAAATCTAAACGCACGAAGCTAAGATCAGGGGGGAGACAAATTCCATCATACTACAAACCGTTGTGTTTGTGCTGTAAAATCTACAAACACGTCGTCAAATTGTACATCTTGCAAAAGGAATCGGTACCAGATGTATCGATAGCGAATATGCAGACGCGGCCAAAGATCAAAGGCGCCGACCAGAAGAAGGGCTTCGTGTGATTTCGATCCATATGTGCGTACACATGTGCGTGTGTATGTGTGTTCGATGTTCGATCGGCATTGTATTGATCGAAAAGAGAGCGAGCGAGCGAGAGTGAGCGAGAAACAGAAGAAAAAGGTAGAAGCAACACGGACCAACGGAGAAAAGTGAGATTTGGTAGAAGAAGAAAAAGACGACGGTGCAGAAGAAAATGTTTATGCTATCAAAGCATTAAGAAGCAGCAACCCTTGTCTCAAGTAGTGAGTCCCCACCCCCACCCATCCTCTCTCTTCGTTTCGGTGAGGTGAAAATGACGAACGGTGCGTCTTGGTGCTGGTACAATTGGAACAGAATGCAGCACCGCGCATAGTGAGAAGCTTGTTTTCTTTTGTGGCTTTAAATAAAACCCTCCCCGCCAAACATGATGCGTCCACCCCACGCCGTCCAGTATTATTCTATTACGTCGGTGCTCCTGGTGCTGGTAGCGCTGCTGCTGGTGTCCAAACTTCCACTCCGATGCCAAGCGGAGCAGGCGCCTTCCAGCACAATATTTGTAAATAGCATAGTTCCTCTGATAAGCAACGTAAGTGTTAGTGTACCGATAAGTTCCGATAACCACCAAGTGCCTTCGGTGGTGGTGATATCTTCACCCACATCGTCACCATCATCATCATCATCCACGACGGCGTCCTCGCCAAGTGCTACCGGTACTGGTGAATATGTCGTCCAGGAGTTAGCAAAGCTATTGGAAAGCACCTTCGATCACATTCGCAACGATGAGCTAAATGTTAGCAACGTGCAGGTAATGTTGTCCCTCTTTGTACATGTGATGTATCAAAGCGGTAATTTTGTTTTCGTTTCTAGTTGCTTTACGATAGCATGGAAATCACCACGACCGTACGCGATGACATGGAGCTTTTGGAAAAGATCGCCCTAAAGTTGTCGCAAAAGCTCGACCAGACAGTCTCGGTGATTGAGGAGTTGCGGCGCAACATCCAGCAAACCGGCACGAAGTACGGTGCGAAGTACAACACCCTCATCAACCCGTGCCCGTACAGCGAGCTCCTAAACCCCTGGGAAGATGAAGCTCCGTTCGATTTGCAGAGTTTTATTCAAAGCACCAAACAGTCGAACGTTTCGCTCGGTGGAAGATCGCACGTGCCCTCCGCTGAAGTCTTCCCGAGCGGTGGTTCCGTCGGTGCGTCGAGTGGTTTCCTCGATTTCAGTGCCTTCCCAGCGAATGCGGACTCGGAGCGTCCACGCATTCGCATCACCGATCAAACGATCGACGATAACAATGCCAACCTGCAGCAGTGGTTCGCCGAGCAGAGTGCGCTAATGGACGAAAATTGCGTTAGCTACCGGCAGCAGTTCTTCCTTTCCTCACTCGATCATGCCAGCGCGTACAAATGTCATTACTATCCGCGGGACGGCCGGCTGAAAGCACTGTTTCTGTCCGCCGTGAGCACCAAACACGTTCTGATTCTACTCGACATCGGCAACACAATCACCTACGATCAGCTCGAGGTAGCGAAAGCGATCAGCAAGTTTGTGCTCTACCTATTGAACGAAAACGATCGCGTTTCGGTGGTAGCGATCGGGCAGCGTATCGTAGCACCGGATGAATATTCCGAGTCTTGTCGTAAACCGAACCGCTTCGTACGTGCCACGATGGACGAAAAGGAACGGTTGCTGGAGTTTATCGATTCGTTAAACCGCACGAAACAACAGACGGACCATGCCGCCGGGTTCGGGTACGCGTTCGAAGCGTTCTCCGACATCTACCGCACGCACAGCGAGGAAGTGCCGGTCGTGTTTCTCTATCTCGGGCGTGCCCTTCTGCCAACGGGTACGCCTGCTGCAAAAACCATCCTACAAACGATTCACGAAGGTCAGACGCGCCTTCCGTATCCGGTGATCATTAACAGCTGCCTCATACTGCTCGACGAGCGGGAAGTGCCGCACGAGAAGCAACTGATTGCGGACATTAGCACGCAGAACTATGCGCGCTACAATCTGTCACTGGTCATCTATCCACCCGGCAAGATGGTGATGATATCGAAGCACTCGTTCGATGCGCAACGTTTCATCGTCGCGCTGATGGAACCGTTTCTGAGCGAAGCTCGCTTCATTGAGGAACATCTGCGTATGCATTTGCCGTACTACGACCCGTCACTGCAGGATACGGTCGTTACGGTCAGCTACCCGGCGGGTGTGCACGGTCTAGTCGGAGTTGATCTGTATTTGAGTGATTTAGCGGAGCACGTGGCGTACTATCGGCAGCAGGACGATTCGTATGCGTTCCTGATCGATCTGCAGGGTAATACGATCATGCATCCGTCGCTTCCACGGCCACTGGCCGCAAGGGGTAGCTTCTACGTGACAAACATTACGCGGCTCGAGCAGGAACACTTTGCACCGGCGTATAAGCGCATGCTGGTGGACGTGGAAGGTAATCTGCGGATCAATCACTACGGCACGAACCGTACTACGATGTACTACTGGAAGCGTGTCCATTCCTACATTGTGTGCATCGTACGCACGGTCAGTGTGGAGACGACTACCGACGGTACGCTTGGCACGCGTTTCTTTGGTACCGGCGGTGGAAGTGGCAATCGACCGAATGTCGAGTATAATTTCATTGCCGACAGTACGATCGCCACACGAACGCTCTTGTCGACGTTGCTCTACCATCGCATTGATATCTTTCCACCGCACCTTCAGCGACCGCCGGTCGATCTGTTGCAGTCCGGTGTGGATGGTTCGCTGTGTCGTTTGGTGAAACAGTTGGCGGTTGCGGATGCTAGCACGCTTTTCCTCAGTGCGTCCTCGTTTCAGTCACCGTTCACGCAGATTCGCAACAACCGCGATCCAACGCGGGAAGAGATTAACGTGCGCACGATACAGAACATTATGGCGTACCTGAAGGACACGTACGGGACGCTACTGTTTGCCAATCCTGGTCTGCAGCCGGATGTACGGGGGGATGTGTTGGCACTGCTGCAGATTCTCTACAACTACCGTGTGCAGCACACCACCCGAAGCAACCTCAGCCGGTACGTGGTGCGTCGATATGCGGCCACCGTAAACGGTGTGCTGCAGATGTTCCCCGGCGGTCTGCTCGACACGGACATGGAACCGACCAAACGGCCGTGGTTCGTAAAAGCGATGCAGTATCCGGGACGGTTGGTCGTAACGCAACCGTATCTCGATGCGGGCGGTGCCGGATACGTCGTGACGGTCGCATGTACCGTTTTCGCGGGCCGTACGACAGCGACAGCGAACCGAGCGATCGCCGTTGTTGCGCTCGATTTTACGCAAGCGTTTTTCTACAAGCTGCTGCTCGATATGGCTCCCGTTTGTACCGCGGAAAATATGAAGTGCTTCCTGATGGACGACCAGGGCTACTTGGTGGCGCATCCGATGCTGGCGGAGGCACCGCTCCGGGTGCCGGGTAACACGAAACGCTCGGTCGAGCATATCACGCACAAGGAATCGCAGGTGGCGAACGACATCCTTAATCACAAGCAGCTGGTGACGAAGAAGATGTGCTACAACTACGTCAACCGGACGGTGCAGCGGTTCTATCAGTTCAACATGAGCCTTGCGGTGGAGGACGTCTTTACGAATCTGATGTACGGTGAGAAGACCAAGTACCAGATCACGCTCGTACCGGGCACGAATATGTTCCTGGGCGTTGTCAACTCCACCAACGATGGCGGTGCGTTCTGTCCGTGCAGCACGGTAAGTAGAAGTTGTAGTGGTTTGTGAAAAACTGAATTGAAAGCCATTTTTTACTTAATTAACAATTATGTTTATTGGTCACTTCATTGGACATTTTTATGGTGATTTATTTAAATATATTTGAATAATTTTTCGAATGAACATATTTGGAATAATTGTTTTCCTGTTTTTTTACCTGAGTTAAACAAATTAATCTTTATTAATCAATCATGATAGCCATACTGCGATTCCATAACGACCAAAATAAGTTCGGGCGTCAATACATCTCATTATGTGCCTACTAGGACTGTCTCAAAACCAAAGTGTTTACGATATTACCGTTCATCGTAGTGCCTCGCCTTTTTATACAAATATATAACTCGTTTACTCTTTTAGGTCGGTAACTCCTGTCTAAACTGCAAGCGAATGGAACAGACGGAGTGCGAATGTCCTTGCGAATGTCCCCTAGATTACAACAGCCCTGTGGCCGATGGTAGCTGTGCCTCGCAGTCCAAACGAACAAAACCGGTCGGAAGTTTTCCTGTGCCCCTTTGCTCACCGCTGCCCGAGGAATTGATTTCGATGAGTGCAATTAACTACGAGACTGACTACGAAGTGAAAAGCTGTACCAACATAAACTGTGAGGACTACACGACGCAGAACGAATGTTTAGGTGAGCGAGTGGAGGAAAGAGAATATGTGCAATTGAACTTTATTATTATTTTTTTTTTTAACTTTTCTTTTTTTTTCTATCCACAGGGCTGGTTGGTTGCGAATGGTGTCAGGTTGACGTGGACGGAGAGAACAGGTTAAGCACACCGTTTTGCACCGCTCAGCTAGCCTGCTTTGGTGGTGTGTTTGGAGCACCCACACCGTACGGGGATGCTGCGTACACCGGTAACAACATGGAATCGATTTTACCACCCGCGTACAGCTCGATCGGTCCCGTCGCCGGTGCGATTTTGGCCTTGTGTCTCGTAGTCGGGTTCGCAATGTATTGCTTCCGCCAGAACGCCGATCAGAGCGGTGCATCGGAGCAGCTGTACGATGATCTGGTTGCTGACCACTGCCACGGACTGCCGTTATCTCGCTTCGATCTCGATGACGGTGGACCGTTCGACGATTGCGATATTAGTCGCACGAACGCAAAACAGAACCTCTTACTGAACGGACAACAAAATGCCAACTACATGATCATCCCGAACGTGGCCTCGCCTTACCAGATGTCGGCCGACTATCGGCGTCCGAATGGTGGTGGTGGGGGTGGATCATCAGACCACGGTTACTCTACTATGACGCATCACGAAGAATCGGAGCACCTGTGTCTGTCGAACGTGGATCCGCAGGGTATCGCAACCGCGCATGCTGGCGTTGGTGCCGGTGGGAAGCGTCTTTCCATGTCGGACAGCGCGTCCATCAGCACATCCGTCTCGAGTCCGTACAGTAATCACACCGGTGGGCCCGGAAGTTCGTTCCTTTCGAAACCACCGATGCTATCGAATGAGATAAAAATGAACGGCACGACTATCGATCGATTTGTTGATCCGTCCATGCAAACTTTACTTCCTTCACCGACGTCGGTTTCTAGAACGGGTGTACTAGGAACGACAGTGCTTCCACCGGGCTCACCCGTTTCGAACACTACCACTAGTGGTCATCATATTCTCGTCCCCGTAACCGTCCATCGAAATATGGAAGTTTCCTAGGTGTAGACCATGTAGGAAGGAACGTTTTGTAGCCTTCCGTTCGTGTAGAACAAGTGCAAAGATTTCCCACCCAGCTCCATCCAATACTGGACGGATGGTTCGTGTATAGTTTATCAGCGTTTTTCTCACATTTATCGTACGCTATTCTTGGTAGCAGTATTTGCTAAACGTTTCTCGAGCCTACAAGGGTATCTGCTGAACTGCAGATCGCTACTTTCACTCATGGTTCATTCCAAAATCAACTTCTAAGCACCTACTCAACACGATAGAGTTTAATTTTTCTCTGTTCCTGGCACGCTTGCCGTGTCAAACGCACTTAACTACAATCGTAACATCATTTTTAAAAGAACAACAAAAAGAGACTGAGATTAACCTCGAAGGAAGGTCCGCGGGATGGAAAACGGTGCCGAACGTATAAATAGCTGCCAACGATAAGTAGTACTCTACCCGGAAAGAGAGAGGTGGGGCGTTTATTGCTTCCTCAAACGAAAACAAAAGTAAAAAACGAGAGACGCTTGCCTTTAGATTACATTTTTGTTACTGTTTAAGCTAGGTTAAGTTTTGATTGGGGTATCAGCCCGGTACGCGAACTCGCACGCGCGTATTTTCTTGGTGTCGCTTGGTGTGACAACAGCATATTACAATCGGACAATGTGAGGAGAAGCCGTCGTTCGAGAAGAAGCGCGGTTGAGCTATCCTAAAGCACTTTTTGCTAACCACACTTACGCTTGTATGACATTGAGTAGAAAACGGTTTTACCTAGGACCCAGCGAAAGTGGGAAGATGATTGTTTAGTCGTAGTGTTGAACGATCTGTTCTGCACATATCAACCCAGTTTCGTCGCAGTGTTCTCTTTTTTTTATTAACAAACCGTACCAGCTAACGCTCACGAAGGCGCTCGCTGAGTGAGCCTCCTATACCCATATATATAAACCCATGTGCTTCCTGTTTTGATGTGCAGCTTTTTAGCCGTAACGTTATATTCTTTGTACAAATGTGATCGTACTTCCTGAAACCGTTTTTCGTAATGTTAAGGAGACGCGAACGCATATACCTCTAGCCAATAGTGTTGTCCGCTGGGCAGCATCAGAACAGCGGAAGAACATTTTTTTGTAGCATGTATGTAAAGTGAATCGTAAATCAAACCGAATGATGGACTTTATATGAAAAAACTAAATAAAGTTATTTAACAGATTTCATTTAAAATTGTGAATGATAGATATTTATCATCCGATATAAGTTTGATATGGTGATAAGTTTTTAATTGACCTGATATCAAATGTATGTTGTTAAGACATAGCAAGTTATGTAGGAAATATGGGTCCTACTAGTTGTCTCGTTCTCTCGTTCTATCTGCACTCTTTCCTCCACGGTCATGTTTTGTTTACATTAACTGTGAACTGTCATTTCACTATCTCCATTAGTATTGGTGTACAATGTTTCTTGTTGATACCGCTGCAGAAAGTTATTACACTTCGTCAAATCGATGCGAGTATTTGCTTATTTAGCCTGCGGCAAAGTTTCGATTTAATCGTGCATATCAGCCATGGCTACGAAAAACATTTTCTCCAAGCATCTTCCGAACGTAAAGTTGGCGACACGCTTCGATGCGGATGGTAATGAAATTCAGGTATGTATATCCGTAACTAATTACAGCGCCTACTTTGGACTGATCCAAAATGTTTCCACTCTGCCTCAGGTTGAGAAGCGTGAAGATGAAGAGCAAAAGCGGAAGGAGCAAGACATTATCGATACGCTCGTGGGAGCCGGATACTACCGGGCGCACATACACGGTCTCTCGTCCTTTGACAAGATAGTGGGCGGTATGACCTGGTGCATCGAAGCCTGCGACTATGACGTCAATGTGGATCTTCTGTTTCACGAGAACCTCACCATCGGCCAGAAGATGTCGGTATCAAACGAAGCCGTACAAGTGACTTTTCCGTATTGTTACTACGATATCTTTGCATTGCGTTTATTACCGCTTACAGTGCCTTGACGGAGAAAATAGTTGCCGTATTGCCGCGCATGAAATGTCCCTTCCTGATCGAACCGCATCAGATACAGGGACTGGACTTTATCAACATTTTCCCTGTGGTACAGTGGCTGGTGAAACGGTCGGTGGAGAATCGCAGCAAGAAGGCGGACACACTTCGGAAGCTTGCCGCCACGCAGTTTCAGAACCACTTTACGCTGGACTCGGATCGCGAGCTGCAGCGGTTGCGTGTGAAACAATTGGCTCATCTGCAGGCGATCGAATCGAAGTATCTACCAAAGCGACAGTTTAAACTGCGCAAAGCAGCCGGTGGTGGATGGATACCGGTACGGCCAAAAGATGCACCGGAACAAGAGCATGCTGACGGAGCAGCGACGCTAGATGAAACGGATACAGAACGGGAGGAGGAGGAGGAAGAAGTTGAAGAAGAGATTTCGTTGTCCACGGAGCGGGAGGTACGATGATGATTTTTGAAAGATTTTTTATATTTTATTATTTTTTTTACTTTGTTTGAAAACTTTTTTTGTAGATTAATTTTGACATTTTGTTTAAGAGCATCGCAAGGGAGGTAATTTTTGTGTCTCGCATACCACCTCGCATACTTTGAATTTAATTTTATATCATCGGATAAATTTCAGCACAATATTCCAGTAGATTTTACGGACGCTGATAATTCAGCATTGGCGAAAAAATACGACGATATCAAGCAGAAACTGTCGCCTCACTCGGTCGATGTGTCGGAGAGGAATCGCATTAAAACGCAACTAGCTATAAAGCTTGCTCTGGAGAAGAAACTTGAACTGGCACGAAGCGAATGTGACCAGCTACGGAACACGGTACAGGAAGAAGAACGGCAGATGCAAAGTGCCTGTGAGCAGAGGGAAAATCTTGAGGAGGAAATACGAAACCTCGACAACCTGGAAATTACTGAAGAAAATCAAAAGTGAGTCAATGTGTTGATCGTTGCTCATCATGTATGCTTAAGATTTGTTTGTTTTTTTCTTTCAGAATTCTAGACCATGTCAAAGAATTGGTGTTGAAGAACGAGCGGATGAAGAAACAGGAAACGCTGTACAAAGAAAACTGTAAGAAAGAGTTAGGTGAATTACAGCAAAAGATAGAGTACGTTGCAAGGTTAAAAGTTTTTCACATGCTGTTACTAAGTGTAAAATGTTTGGGGGTTTTAGGAAAGCGGAATCATCCGCCCCGGATGAGGATATGGTGGAGCTTCAGAGGCAATTGGATATGGAGCAGGAACGATTGAAGTCGCTCCGTTTACAACTAGCAAAGAAAAACCGATCGTATGTAGCGATTAAACGCCAACTAGATACCATTCCTGATCGTACGGAATTGGCACAGTATCAGAGAAGATTTCTAGAGCTGTATAATCAAGGTAAGGAATTGGGATGTTCTTCAAGATTCGATCCATTGAACCGCTGCCTCTCATTTCAGTCAGTGCAAAGCACCGCGAAACGAAGCAATTTTACACCCTGTACAACACACTGGACGACACGAAGCTGTACCTGGAGAAAGAAATTTCACTGCTTAATTCCATATACGACAACTATGCCAATGCCATGCAGACTCCACACTCACGCGAACAATTCGTCCAGCAGTTTGAAACAATCGTCGAAGGGATTCGTGCGACCAAGATTAAGCTAAAGAAAAAATGCGACGACGAAAAGTCAAAACGCGATGGACTGAACGCGCAGCTGCTGTGCCTTGTGGAACAGCAGCGCAAATACGCAGCCACGGTCAAACAGCTCACGATGGAATGTCAACGAAATGAGGTCCTCATGCAGCACCTGAAAGCGTTAAAGGCTACCCAAAGTTCCACGCAGCAATCATAAGCGATCGGGAAGCGCTTTAAATAATATAGGCATATCCGCGGTTTCCACTCACTCGCGGCGCGTAGGTTTAGAAGCCCGAACATATACTCCAAATATTTTATCGAAGCTAACAACTATCTATGCTTTTATTTAACTTCCCTTGGAAGTGTCTGTGCTTTCCGATGGTTGTGGTACTTCACGTAATCTTTGCATTTTAATTTCTCGTTCCACGTAGTAGTTGAGGTCCCGCAGCGGGTGATAGTAATTGTGAACCACCTGTGATCCGACGAACATGGACAGCAGAGAGGCAGCCATGAAGGTCAGATACTGTCGCATAGGAACACCGGCTGGCATGATTACACACGGTCTTGCACAATGTCACTTCCGTGGTATTGGTTCCAGCTGATGCAAGCGTAACTTTTCCTCTACGATTTCTTTCGCCTGTCGTTTCTTGAATGTATTATCTGTGAAAAACGATATGGCTGGTAAAAATGTATTCGTTAAATCGTTCATGTTTAATTTCTTACAAAAATTTGTTTCTCCCACACGCCAGTGGATCATCGAAAACTCCAACGCAGCTCCGAGGCCAAAAAATATGGGCAAAAATCGGTATATCCCGAACGTTTGCTTACCGGGCCATCGGTCCAAAAACTGTTTTAACGTTGTGCTCTTCCGAATAATCATTTATAAAGATTGAACTAGCACAGCATTGAACAGAAGTTGAGATCAATTTTAAGCAAAACAAAATTCAGTGCTCCCCTTTTTACATAATTCTGTGTTTTGACATTTGTTTTCACCATGTTTGCCGCATGCTTTTGACCGTTACCACAGGGTTGAGGGAAGATTGATCCCAAAGGGATGATACAGTCAAAACACTGTGCTGTCAAAATTGTCATTTAGCAACGAGTTTGTGTTTTCACGTGTTTCTTGTTGTGCTTCGTGTTAAACCTCTCTTGAAGCGTATTTTTATAATAAAATACAGAATACAGCCATGGAAAGCGACGATGATTTCGATCATCTTATTTCCAACAATATCAGCGAAGTGAGAAAAGCAATGGTCAAGGCGAAAACGTCCATCGGAGCTGAGGAATCATCCGGTGAAGACGAAGCGTCGATCAAATCGGAGATGGATGACTGCGATGAAGATGCCGGGTCAACCCGAATGTCGGCCTCAACAAAAATGGGCAATATATCCCTTACGGAACCTTCCTTCCTTGATGTGACCATCAAATCAGAGCCTGAATCAAGTGACGAAGAAGCACCGAACAGCACAGAGAAAGAAGCTCGTATTTCCAAGTACCTGAGCAGACTCCGATCAGAGATGCGGGCTGGGTTGGACGCAACTTCGGATGAGGATGATGTGTCGATCAAATCTGAAATCGACGACGAAGATATGTCTGTGAAATCAGAAAGCGAGGACGAAGAGCAATCGGCAATGTCACGGAAATCTGAAAACGAATTAGTACGGTTGGATGAGACTGTCAAGGACGAGAATGAAGAGGAGAAAGATGAGGAATCGCAAAGCAAAATCGTGACCGCTCAAAAGAAAAAGAAACTCCAGAAAAAAGAGAGTAAGAAAAAGAAGCACTTGGCTAATGAGAATGAAACCGCTACAATTGGCGCCAAGGAGAAAAAACTGAAGAAGACTAAAAGTAAGGAATTGAATCCGACGGGAAATGTGAACGTACCAGACGAACCGGATGA
>JXWZ01005101.1:0-21206 GCA_000956215.1 Anopheles farauti No. 4 | reverse complement strand
TATATAAAGCGGGACGGTAAAGAACGAAGAAAGAAAATTGACGGAATAAAGAACTAGATCGGACGTGCAAAAATCGTGTGAGAGTGTTCTTTACATACATATAATAGATGTGCTGATTTCCAGGTAAACAAACTTCGAGAACCGGTTATGATGGTGCATTTCATTCGCAGCGAAATGTAACGGAACCGATTCATAGAAAGTCGAGTCCAGAAATGCAACAGAAGATTTCAAGATGACATAAGGCGATGGAGGTGAGACGGAGATCATTAGAAAAGGTTCAATTGACTTGGGACCAACAATGTTTTATAATGTATTTTGTTAACAACTGATTCGTTGCATCAAAGTACAACAAATAAATAGGCGAACAGGCGTAAAACTTTTAATAGTATATGCTGTTACGAAAATCTAGCGCATTATCTAGATACTATTATCTAGATATATTTAGCTTTAAGAAAGAAATACACAACACCTAAGCCTGAATGCGTAATCCCCGGACTGGCGCTACGACTGGCGAGCACTTTTCAGGTGGGAAATGATTTTCCCATTCTTATGACATGCACCCAGCCATCGTTTCCTGCCGGTTTTCGCCACCACCAGGACGTCTGCCAAATAGCTCTGCTAGCTTGCACACTCCTCCGATGTTACACCGTAAAACGCTCCGTTCGAGTACGCAGAGGGAATTGACGTCCTATGTAAGGATAACTGAAGGCTCCCATCCGTAGTTTGCTACCGGACGTATCAGAGTGCGGTATATCGCAAACTTTATGGAAGGTGGAACGATTCAATCGAAGTCATCACAATACGAACCGGTAAGAATTGTGTTGTGATCTAATACCGATCCCCCACATGCATATTCCAATTCGCTGTCGCTGAAATGAAAGATGGCCGCATGCCACAATCATTGTCCAACTATTGCTTCGTTGCCATGACGGATTAAATAGACCGTCTACCATTTTCGTCGCCCACAATCAAAACGTTCAGCACTGTCGAATGTGGAGATCCCTTCACAGATAAAAAAGCACGATAACAACACTTTTCACAACATGTTTGATGACAGTTTTCTTATCTTAAACAATTCACCAAGAACCTCATTTCACATCAAACAGCCACTGGAACAACCTCATTCGTCTTTGGATGATAGAAAGTCTTCTCGTTAGCACTTTACCGCTTGCACTGCGACGTCCGAGAGACAAGGGGACGTATAAATAGTCGAATTTAAAGCCGACAAGTCGCGAGTATTTTTTGCTTTCTGTTTTCGTCTTGTTTCGTCTGTGCAAATTCTCGGGACTTCACGGGACTCAACATGTGCACCTTGGCCTCGGTTATCAATTTTGCGGCCGACCGATCGTTTTTAACCTTCAGCCGTTCTATTCTTGATTTAGGAAATAGAATAGGGAGTTTAAAGCACATTCTACACTTCGAGAGCTATTGCTGATAAGAGCGTCCGTTCCCATTAACTAACCAGTCGTGACTTTTCGCAGTGTTGTCGTACGCTAACTCCCTCTGTTAAAAAGTTTTTCTTGAGATAGGAGACGTTTGGAAATCTATCTTCTATTGTAGCCTAATCGTATTGTAGCCTAAACATCGGGTATAGTCAACGCAATTAACAGGCAATTTTCTTGAATGCAACTGCTTTATGTTCTACTCCATGCTTCTACGCGAGGATTCGTATCATCCTGCACTGGAGCTCATAATTAAAGTACAATTACCTGTTACCAACAATACATTAGGTTTATCACGCGAAACCTTTCGTTATTTAAACTTTCGAAAATTTGACTAAGATAAATTCTGTCATATATTCGCTATCATCGATTGGTATTTCCATGAGCGCCTTGATCTCGGTCGATAACGAGATAGTCGAGATAAAAATCGTGCACTGCGCAAACTTCGACATTCTACCTACCGTTTTCAACCGAAGAATGTTCAAGTTTGCAGCATCAGCATATCGAATCTACAGTAGGACTAGGTGCAGGCTGTATATGAACAGACTTCAATCCTTGATTCACCGTTGTCCCAATTATTTCTGGAAGCACATTAATAAAACTCGTCGACTATCCCCCAACACTTGGATCGGCCTCAGCAGATAACCTAACCGATATTTGCTCACTTTTCGCGGAGCATTTTCTCGAGTATTTTTTCTACTCCGGATGGGCAGCAACATGTGCCTTCAACCTTCTCTAGTGACGTGCATCGTGTCGGATTAAATGATAGTCTTGTGGCAACTATCGCGAATACTGACACGCTGCAGGCTGGTTGCCCTCAGCAAGCTAAACAATTCGTACTCACCAGGACCTGATGGCGTTCCGGCGTCTGTTTTGATAAAGTGTACCAGAGTTGTTATTAAAATTGTTCCGTTTGTCTCTGTCCTTATCCATTATTCCAACAGTTTGGAAACAAGCTTTTCTTGTCCCTATTCTGAAGAAAGGAAATCCTTCAGTGGTTTCAAATTACTGTGGTATCTGTCTTTTATATGCTGTGTCCAAAGTATTTTAAATTTAAATACAATCATACCTCCTTAATTTTTCCCGTGCTTTGATTATTCCGCAACAGCATGGATTCGTTGCAGTATGGAAACCTCCTGTCTCATAGCGTTCTACAAGGGAGTGTCCTTAGCCCTCCTGAGTGCTTTCTGTGTTACGCAGATGATCTCAAAAATTTTTTATCCTTGATCATCCCCTAGTAGTGATTGTGCATCGCTCCAATCGCATCTTGATAACTTTTCCTTATGGTGTTCTTGTAATCTAATAACACTCTGTGTTGAAAAGTTTAATGTAATATCGTTTACCCGTTCCTACACACCTGTTCCTCATTTGTATTCCTTGGATAACATGCCTATTCCCCGTGTGTAAGTCGTCAAGGACTATCTGGATTGATTCTGTTCTAACCTTCCGGGTCCGTATCGCTAATATGATATGTAGATGGTTTGTTGAAACGGATTGCGCGTGATTTCCGCCTGAACTGCGCTCGCTGGTCAGATCGTTATCTGGGCGGGGCCCGTACTGCGCGGATCCATATCGATCGTATTGAACGGGCGCAAAGATCATTGGATAGGTTTGCATTTTGTAAACTTCGGGATGGTTTTTCTTTCGCTTGAAGACCGTATAGATCTCATCATGCCCTATCGTCTTTTGTGGCCTCGATCCTTCTCGGAAAAGTCAACAACGCACCTTCCTTACTCTCTGTACTCGTCCTCCATTATATGTTCCCTGCCGACGGACAGATACTGCGGTGGGTTGCAATGACCCACTCTTGGTGTGCATTCGGGAGTTTAATTCTTTAGCATATTTGTTCGACTATCACCTTTCACAATTCTCGTTCCGTTCTCGTCTGCTCCCCGCTGCATTAGGTTACGTCGAGCTTGATAATAGTTATAGGATTGTATGTTGCCTACATGGGAGATACAAAAGAAGTAAATAAAATAAATTGAAATTTGAATTGAAATTGAAATTGAAATTGAAACAACAGAGCAGCGAAGTTCAGAGGATGATCATGCGTGCCTACTACGGGCTCGCTCCATAAACTCCTGACTCCAACGGTGGCGAAGGCCGAACTCATGTCCCACCCGGACCTGGAGGACTATTGGCTTTGTTATCAAAATTGAATCGTAACACATTCGCGCTAGTGCGAGCGTGCATAGTTTGTTCAGACAAGACAAGTGTGCTCGACGCCGCGCCAAATTTGGCCACGAGCCGGCGCAAAGGTCCATAGTGAAGCCAAGATCCGCGGCGCGGTGCGCGAAAGAGATGCACAATTTCCGAATTTCGAACAAACGTTCATTGGAATCCATTTGACACACGAGGTTCGTTTATTACGCCAAGTGCAATACTTATCAGATCTATTTTGTATCGAAACCTGGCGCGTTTGGACGAGTTAGATCTTACAAGTGTGTGTAATAAACGAACGCGTTTTGCTTACACGTCGGCGGACGTGGTATCGTTTTTGACACGTTTTTTTTACATTTGTTTGTTGGTGGTTTTGTCCGGTTGGCAACTTTTCCGTTTTCTCACAAGTAAACTTACCACACTCCAGCACGAAGCGCACCAAGTTTCTGGCTGTGGTGTTCGTTTACGTGATTATTCCGTGCGGCCTCAATCGTGTTCAGTACATTCCACGCTAGGTTTCATTGAAGTTTTGCTCAGCGGACAGGAACCAACCAAGCAAAAGTTACAATGGTGAGTATCTGCCGTTCGATCCGTTTGATTCCTCTTGCCCGGGTTCATATGGCCTACGGCGACCGTTGGATTGGATTGTGACCTGCTATTTGTTGTGTTCCCTGTGTAGCCTGCACCAGCCAGCTCCACTTCCGTCGGCAGCGGTAGCCGATCACCATCGAAGCCCACGTCAGCGCCCCGCGCATCTGCCGGAGGTTCAGGCACGCTGAAACAGCGTAAAACAACCACGACCACGACTGCCGCCCGGAACCGCAACACTGGTACCGGATCCGGTGGCATGTGGCGCTTCTACACCGATGACTCCCCTGGCATCAAGGTGTAAGTATGACTGTGAATGACCCAACCCTTGGGCAGAACGATTCTAATGGCATGTACGACGCGTTCCCTTCACCCAGTGGTCCCGTTCCGGTGCTCGTGATGTCGCTGCTGTTTATCGCCTCCGTCTTCATGTTACACATCTGGGGTAAATACACCCGCGCGTAAAAGTCTGCATACAATCCTGTACGCTCCCATCTTCGTTTTTAAGACTTTCGTGCTGCGTGTTCTCGTGTAAACTCGTAAACTTTCTTTCTGTACACGTTGGGGATTCAAATCCCTCGTTCATACTTTCGTTCGTTTTGTATCAATGAAATTCGGCAACTCCGCACACGGTGGTTGATCTGAGATTCGTTGCTTCCAATCAACCCTCACCCCGATGGCAACGATCGGAGAATAAGACGCACGGTTCTTATTGGTTCCACCGACTCGTCCGTGTGTTCGGGTTTTCTTTTTTTGTAATGTTGTTTTGTGTGAGACCCGCTACTAGCCGCTAATTTAAAACCAATTCTCTAGATCGACGTAAGGCAATCTTTATTATTCGTACTGAGAGACATAATATAATTATATACAAAACTCCACATGAATGAAGTGTGCGTCGGTGAAACTGTTTCCAGGCGGAAGATTTATGTAGAATATGATGACGAAACCGAGGCAAGTTAAAACAACCGTGCCGCTATCGAAACATCATTATCGGAGGTAAGTGAATGTGTTCTCTATCCTTCTAACTAACCAATGCCGTTCGTGGCAAAAAATGGAAACATCTGGCAAGGATTATGTATATAATAATATTGCATTGCTTTCCCTAAATTTCATGTAATTTGTTTGAGTAATTGGACAATTTCAATTACTACATTTAGTGAAACGTTACAAATCCGTCACTGATTTTTTACCATTTGGAAGTGTTGGAAGACGTTTCGACGGACGAAGACGAACAAAAAACTGTCGCCAATAGTTTCTTAGCTTTATTATTATATTTCTTTCGGTAGCCTGCGTCTATCGTAAACATTTTGAGGACAGTTTTTGCTATCAAGTTGCATTTAACCAGATGAGCGCTCTTGTTTCTTTCTCCAAATGAAATGCTATCCCGAGCAGCTTACATGTTTTAAGTCACTTTATTTATCAAGCTGTTTCCTTTGATGTAGAGTAGGGTTACACATTTTATTTGAAAATGATTAAATAGTCAGATTAGTCCGATTTGTAAAACAACGGCTACTAGAGAAGTGCCTGTTCTTCCTCACGCGGTAGTTGTTGTGATAAAAGTTGCATAAACACGACCAGCTACGTGTGTAAGATCGAACAGCAGAAACAAAAGTGCAGAAATCATTTACAACTGGGAATGACATTGCGAAGATTTGGTCTCTTCGATACATAGGGCTATAAGATGAACCGGTGTGCCTGGCAGTATCTAACTGGTGGACACTACGTAATTAAAGGATACTAGAACAATATTTAAAATTGGCAAACGGACATAAGCTGTACCGGAATACTACACACAAACATTACTGATATAAAATTGAAGTACAATTTAAAAGTTGAAGTCACTAATATAAGTGACAATAAGCAGAAAAAGCAACATTTCATTTTAAATAGCATTATTTATCGGTTGTATGTGTGTGTGGTCGAAGATAAAATGTGATCAAATAGGGATTAGATTATAGAGGGTGCAACAACACACACAGCTTCTCTATGGTGGTTATACATGTTGTGACAAAAAAAATTAATTCAAATATATCCTTAATTATCTGCCGACAGCTCGTTGATGTCGTTGTTGATCTCAAGCACCTGCTGCACGAACTCGGCGTCGTGTACCGACGCGGCCAGATCCACCATCAGGTCGATCAGGTCGCCGAGCTTCATGCGCAGCTGGGGGGCCAAATTTTCCAGATGGGCCAGTACCGGGTCGGGAATCTGTGCGAGAAAACGAGTCGATAGTTAACAATGGAGGTCCACGGAGAAGTTGCCGCCCAAAATGGAACCTTACCTTTTCCGGATCTTTGAACAGTGCGAACTTGAACTTCTGTTTCACCTGGGTCGCGTTAGCGTTGTCGTAGAACAGAGTCACCTGGGCGTCGAGCGGATTCGGCACGACCGGGAAGTACAGCCCGGCGCACACGCGTCCCTTTGCGTCGCGGGACAGCAGCGACCGGAAGTTGTAGACCAGGTTGCGCCGTACGGTCACGTCGATCGCCGTACGATAGGGGCGGGCGATGTACACCAGCGACTCCTCGTACTGCTGCTTGCCGCCGCGCGTCATCCGCTCCGTCCAGGTGATGTAGTCAGCGCTCTGGTCGTGCATGGCGTAGCTGTACTCGCGCTTGCAGTGCGGCTCGTCCGACTGCGTGAACCAACCGGTGTGCGGATACTTTTGGTCCTTCATCACGGTGACGGCACGGGCGACGTGGTAGCCGGGATCGAGAATCAGTACGCCCTCCCGACCGCCGACCACGATTTTCATCGCCACCATCGCGTGCTCCTTCTCGAGCGTGGAGCCCGCGTGCTCGATGCCGTTTTCCTCGCAGTGCTGGATGTATGAGTCCGACTCGTCTAACGCTTCTTCGCACGACACCAGATAGAACAGTCGCGCAATGTCCGGATGATGTTCAGCGATTCTGCAGGGCAAAGGGATGCCATAAATTAGATACATTTCTTGTGCTGAAGTCGAACCTTCAGGCTCTTTCTCACCGTTGGTACCCACCTAGAAACAATTTCCATTGCCAAACTAACACACATATGATGCCGACGGTTGATCGGGATCGTGTAGTGCTGGAAGTGTGTCTTCAGCTCACCGCGGCCGTGACGGTGAGCGGCCCGGTAGGCCCTGTAAAAATCCACAAAGTTGTTCGCGGTGTTGTAGTGCGTCTCCTCCAGCATCCGCTGGAGCCGCGTCTCAATCAGACCGATCAGGTCCTCGTACTGCCACAGCTTCTCCACCACGAACGGTGTGGCGGGCCGGCTGGACCACTTCGGCAGTGGGAGTGGCTGCCGGATCGGCCACGCACCGTTCGTTTGGTCGAACGCGGCCAGATTGTAGCTGTCACCATCGTCCGCAATCCAGTGGCCAACGGCGCGGCGCCCTGCGGCGACGGCGATGGCGGCCTCTCTGGACGCGACAGTTCCGACGGCGGCGGCGGCCAGTTCGGTCTCGCCCGTACCACCTTCCGCAGCGCTGCCAGCGGCCGGCGGTGGTGCCGGCGACGGAGGCGACGACGCGTAGCTGCGCGGTACGGTGCGGACCACCGGCGGCGACGGCCGCTGTGGTGGTGCTGCTGCTTCCTCGTCGTTCGTAGTCACATCGTGGCTGTGACTGTCCGGTTCGGTCAATCGTCGGGCAGATCGACCGCCGGGGGTCCCATGGTCCTCGCGAACCACGGGTAGTAGCTCGTTCCGGTCGGTTCCGAGTCAGCTTGGCCACTCGTTGCCCCAGCGGCCAACCGTTGGTACGTAGGCGCCATCTTGACGTTCAACGCTTGCTATTTTCACGGTGCTGCTAGCAGAGTTAAGATCGCTCCGGCCCTGCTTGCCAGCCAGGCCCGGTTCGTCCCCTTTTATAAACGATGGTTTTTCACGCTCTGGGAAAAGGGGAAAAGTGAAGAAAACAAATTAGGATTAATTTTACGAATCTACGAAATATATTACGCGCGCCTACGAGATATGCAATCCGCATGTCACTTCAAACTTTTAAACTACCGCCCCCTAGTGAGTATTCCAAGGTAATTTGTAGTGTTGCTAGTATTATCAACGGTTCTTGCAGGTGTTATAACTGCAGTTTAGAAATTCAACGGGGATGAACAATGAATGTTTGAGCTCGATTAGTTACAGTACCTGACAATATTCATACAACAATCGATGATTGCACTACAATGAAAGTTGCTTGGAATTGCTCAAAAACGCCTCATGTAATAGCAGAAGTTTATTAAAAATTGAGGAATTAATAGAGAAACTGTAGGGAAATTTTGCTTTTAAAATATAAATTTTACCAAAAATTTAACATTTAGAATAAATTTTTTATAAAAATTTAAAATTCCATCAATCAGCGGATGCTACGGTAAGCACTGTATGTTTATCTCTCATGCTCTTTGTTTTGATATCTCTCTTTCTCTCACTCATTTCGTTTTTCTCTCACTCTACCTCTGCTGTTCTGTTTTCCTATTTGGGTCATTAGAGCGAAAGAGACGTAAACCGAATGAGAGAAAGCAAACGATACGTAGTAAAATTATAGTAAGGAGAGAACACAAAAAAAAAAAACAAACAAAAATACGAACCAAAACAACACCAGCCCAGCTGTTACCACACCACAAACGCAGCAAATGCGCGCGTGTTGCTTTCGCTGCGAGGCAAAAAGTGCGTTGCCACGAAGGCGCATGCGTCCATTTCAAAACGATTCAATTACGATAACGATGCAATCGGCGAAACCTTGATTTGTCTGAACCAAGCTAATACTTGCAGATAAGTAAAAAAAAACATCACGCATGTGGGAGGGAAATAAACAAACGGAACAGCAGAGAAGATAAAACAAAAAGGTAAACGGCTGTTGTCTGGATGAGGAGCAACCTCAAACAGCATCACAATGCGTGAATGTCATTCCATCACGTGTCGTAAAAGCACACCAGGAGCAGTAGCCAAGCCACCTTGACGTAAACTTGACGGAACAAACCACCATCCCCTCATGCCACCACCCACCCACCACCGATTGCGGTGTCTATTTAGCTTTAGTTTTTTTTTTCTAGCTATCTCTAGTAAGGAGCGGGAGTTAAACTGTTCCAGATATTCTGCTACCTACACTCGGGTTGCATAAATGGCATCAATCTTAATGTAAACAACCGTTACGAACAGTGCATTGAAAGCAATTAAACAAGCATCTTGGCTTTCCAACCAGGAATCAGATGATTTCCTGGAGAACGCACAGGAAGTCCAAAGTCCACAAGCGGTTCGCGTTAGTTTGCTGTGGGCCATGTGCGTTTTTGACTCATGCCACGTTTCACAATATCTCGGCGTGATGTTATGCTGTTTTTTTTGTTTTTGTTTTTGCTCGCTATACAGCGACTGAACGTGGAAGATGTGTCATGTGCTGCTACGATTACAGTGGCTTCGCTGGGGAAGCACTGTGTGTCCCTAGCAACAAGCGTTTTTTTGCATTTTATTTGATGAACGCTCAATTGGAGGCCTCAACTAGGTCGCGAATATCATTTTTGGCTTTTTTTTCATCAGGTCAACCTTGAAAGCGAATCGTACTGGCAACATAATAAAACAGCCACCAGTGAGGTCACTCACTCAGTGGCGGGAAATCCTATTTCGACGGTGTTACGATTAATTTAATTACCCGCTGGTAAGCTTAATCCAATTAACATTCACATTCTAACTAACTACATCCGCCTTAGCTTCGCACTGCTAGCAGCGGTACGAGCCTTGGTAGACATTTTAATGGACTAATCCAATGTAAAGGACGACGGGAAAGAAACCTATACAAATTATCGATATCTAGCAGCGCAGTTCACTTACCCATACAACGGCCTAAGCCCCAGTGAGAAAAATTTTCCTTTCGGCCACCTTTAGCGCGAAAGTGATGCCCGTTGCGGCGTAACTCGTTGAAAGTGTTTTTTTTAGTTCGGTTGTTTAAACAAAAATAAAACTCTTATTTTCTATCGTGTCTCTCTTTTTTTGCACTTCACTGTTGATAATGGCTGTTTTGCGAGTCTTCACACCGGAGTTGTCACCAGAAATCACCGAGGTCTTTGCTTTTCGCTTTTTTGTTTCACTACAATTTGGGTTTTCTTTTCTTCGTCAAAACGACACGGTTAAAGAATTGGGAAAACATAAAGCGACCACTGGTTTGCCGCGCACACGTTTGCTGTTGGGGGTTTGCGTTTTTAGCGCTGTATAGTCCAGCGTATGGCGTACATTGACGCTCGTTGGTCGCTCAAACGAAGTTGAGCCACCAGATGAGGAAGGTACACGAAACCCTGGTCTCCAGCGGACACAGACGGGGCACACTCACGATACTAAGTTAGTAGTCACTGTACGTTGTTGGCCTGTATAAGCGAGGCCCGCTCTGCACTTGATCCTTTTGTTCGCGACGCTGCTGCTGCACTGCTCCTTTTTTCCGATCGCTCAAAGCTCGATCGAAGGTGCTTTGTTTTCGTTTCGAGCCAGCGTAGGCAGTTATAAAGGCCCGCGCCCCGAGTTCAATGTGCGCGCGAGTCACACCAACACACTGACCGCGCGCGTTGATCGTGTTTTTGTAGCGTTCGCTCTGTCTGTCGTACGCCTCCCAGCTGCTGCGATGAATCCGTCCTTATCGCGGGATTGTAGTGTGTGTTTGTGTGTGTAGGTTAAGTCGGTCACTTAAGCCACTTCAGCGACACGCCTCGCTCACATACACCAATGCAGGCTGCACGAGAAAAAAAGAAAAATAGGAAAAAATACATTAGAGTGAGCGAATACGACTCAGCGCGCTGCTACCGTTGGGGTAAAAGAAATAGGTCTAGGTAAACAAACAAACGTCCGAGTTGTGTGAATCGTGGTAGATGAAAGAAAAAAAGAAATAATGCTTTCACCCAGAGAAATAGAATGGAAAAAATAACGACGAAAAACAAAAACTATACCAAAACAGACAGGCATGACATTTGGGGCGTTGGTAAACAAACATAACAGGTTTGCAGCTGCCAACGCCTACCACGTGATAATAATGCAGAAATCACCAGCGTTAATTGTGTGTTTGCGCTCAAATTACTCCACGGAATGCACCTGTTCGCGAAGGTCGGCCGCGGAGCCTTTGTTTCTGCCCTTCTATGGTCGGTAGAACCGTGCTCTGTTCGCTATCTCATGATCGCCACGATCAAACTACGTAATAAGGCCCGATTATTCTGCATCAGCATCTTTTTGCGCGTCATATTTGGCGGTTCGTTACAAAATGTCGTCCCGTCCCGAAAGCATTTGGCAACGAAGCGCGGTTTTGCTCAGCTGTTCTGTCAGCCACCAGTGCGCACAATGGGCCTCGTGTGAAGGCGGCCACAAGTGGCACGGCGGACGATGTGGGTGTTCGGGAGATTTCGCATTTGTTGCCTGTAATTGCGACTCAGACATTGCAACAACTAGGCCACAAACTGGGTTTGTTTATTGTTGTTCTACCGGTACCCTAAAAAATGAATAAAAACGAAGACGAATTCCTTCTTGCGTACAAACATCCAATTACCATACACGGAGCACTTGATCGCCTGATCTTGAAAAGGGAAATAACATGGTGTTTGACAAGTCTTGGCATGGTGGCTCAACCGTGTCGACCAGCAGCCACGTGGATCACGTGCACGCAATCAGTCAACAATGCTGGTGGATGCATTTTAAAGCTGGTCCACGGGAAAGGGGTACAACGTGTCCTAAGCGTTTGCCTCACACCCGCGGCCGGATGCGTTGTGCGGAATTGGAGTGGAAATTTCCACTCCTTCGCAAACCCGAAGAGAAAGGCCGTCAAGGGTGATTCTCGACGCCTGGGCCAACGACGGTGGATTTGATTGATAAGATTGTTAGCGTTGAATTGATGCTTAGAAGGAACAGGCCGCGTTCCAACAGGCCCTTATTGTTTGCGAGCAGCATCACGCGATGCCGTCCGGCTGGGTGTTGCTGACGTTGCTGATGCATTATGAAACGGATGCACATTGTGCTGTCTACGGACCGCAGCATTAGCTTGTTCTTTCTTCCACAGCACGTGCAGCTTCCGTCGAAACGATGCCTGAAGGTCACAGCCGATGGTTCTGTCTTTGTTGCGTTGCGGTTGTGCCGTTTCGTCATGCCATTTTAATAATGCTAGACTTGCATTGCGGTTGGCGTTCGGTGAAGCGGAAAGCAAGCTGCTTGTTATGATTGTTTATTTAGATGCAAGAATCTCTGGTCGTGTAAACCCACACCCATACAAACGGGTTACAACTAGGTTAGTGTCGCTGTAAAAGTTGATAAAGCTAGTAATGGACGCTAGTGCCGCTCAAAAAGACGCTTCCGTTTCGAGGAACCTAAGTGCGAGTAGTTGGAATTTGTTTTTTTTTTCTGCTGGTCCATAAGACGACCGATAAAGTTTCGTGACAGTCCAGGAAACTGTCAAATGATAAGGCGTAACGACTGATCAAATAAACAAACGGGGTGGTGGGGAGGAACAAACCAGAAAATGGCGGAATATTCCAAACCGCCCTCGAAGACGTAGTTTGCAGCGTAAAAACTTTCCATTAGCGTCCATCGTCGGGGGCGAAGGAGAGCATGTAATCCGTCCGTGTCATCTTGTCACCCTATCAACAACCAAGCGAAGAGTGATAAACATGACGAAAGGCTACCGGAAAAAAATAATAATAAACAAATCACCTACAAAACGTCTTCTACGAACAAGATCGAAACGATTAGCGCCAGCAGCGTAGCAGGCTGTGACGATGACGATTTACATTTTAGATCATTTTTCGACTTTTCACGCAACCAGCACGCGCAACGACCGTTTGTGATGGGATGCGATGGGTGACACTAAGCCCTGGTTCATGATGTGCACTTGACAACACGAAAGTGTTAACGTCGCAGGGAAGATGGCTATCAAAATCTGTGATGCGAACGAAAGTTTTGTTGAAAATTTCAGATTGAAAAAGAGAAACGTTCAAACGTTTGGGAAACAGTTCAAATTTAAATATTTTTCAGGGTAAGAAGTGGACTTAACTCTTCATAATATCTCATTACGATAAGAGAAAATAGATTATGTTATAACAAATAATGTTTGCTTGAATGGGTATAAACTTTGGCGTCGTTGTGCGAGACGCTTATCAGACACTTATCGCGCAATCAGAAAAAAATGTGGGACAACGAAAGAAGGGCTCGTACTCGTTATCTTTACATACTGGAGTACACATGTGAATTCCATCAGCTGGAGCATTTAAAACTCTTTTATTTTTTTTTCTTTGCTTTTTCCAATCTTTATTCCAAACACTTTTCGTGTCTCGATCTTGCGATGTCTCACGCTCCCAAAATACGTCTGAGATTCAAATGAGTCAAATTAGTGCGCACAAAGCAGCTTGCTGATAAGTGTTGGCTCGGTCAACGCTGATCAAATCCTGCCTGAAAGCTAGATAGTGAGTGCTAATCGCTCGAGCAAATAGCATCGCCGGCAACGGTTCAAATCGCGATGTGTTCGCTTTGGTTGTAAGTAGCCAGTTTTACACCTTTATCAGACCAACGAGTGTTAAATTGTAAACTACTTGCTCCACTTTACAACCCCACCAGCTTCGGTGTCACCTTAGTGTTCGGTGTCGGCTTGTGCGAGGCGAAAAGTGGTTCGCCACCGGCGTTTCTGTACCACTACGAATACAGTCACATCCTGGAGACGGATCAAGCGTGGAAATGCTGGAAGGAAGGCTACAGACCATCGAAGGTGAACTCGAGTAAAGTGCACGAAACGGGCAATGGGACGGCGGCGGACATTGAGCGGCTTTTGCGGTTCGATCAATCCACGGCGGTGCTGTTCCTTTTCACCAGCAGCTCGGACAATGGGAATCTACGCACGGACTTTACCATCCACTCTAATCGGCTCGTCCGCCTGTCGCTGGACAATGCCGGGCTGGAGCGATTGCAGCTGACCTTCGCCGGTCGTGAGAACGATTGTCGTTTAGCTGACCTATCGGTGCCCCGCAATAGGCTGACGGATCTTCCCGCGGGAATCGAGCGTTTGACGTCGCTCCGCAAGCTAGACTTTAGCTACAACCACCTGAAACAGTTCGACCTAGACCGTTTGGCGAGTGCTGTTGGATTGAAGCAACTGCTGCTGGGCCACAACCGGCTGGAGAGCTTCGTCACACCGGCACGGACAAACTTTGATTCGCTCCACACGCTGGATCTTTCCAACAATCGACTCAGGACGCTGGATTCCACGCACTGGAGCATGTCGAAGCTGGAAACGTTCCACGTGGATCACAATCGCCATCTTGCGACGATAGGCGGGTGGTCGAAGGCAAGGTTTCCGCTCGTGAAGGGATTCGATCCAGCGGGAACGAACAACTGGAACCAGACGTGGTTGAAGTCTATTCAGTAGTATTCGCTCCTTTGAAGACACTCAAACGGAACCACCCTCAGGAGCACTCCATGACTTTGAACCCTTCATAAAACTCTTCTCTCGAATAAGATATTTCAATAGGAATAGGAATCCTAGCTAAACTTCCACTCGTAGCTTAAGACAAGGGCCATAAGCTGGCAATTCGCATTCTCAGCTGACAGCCAGATAACTTAGACATGTTTAGTAAAACTCGTTGATTATAGCCCTGCAAACGTGACAATAAACAATGCTCTGATTGGCCAACGTATCGATCTAACTTGTACCCGTTTCCCTAGGATCAACTATCCCTTGTTTTCGATTTACGTAACACTCCTCCTCCGAAACGCCCCAGGACATTTACCCTGTTGTTTCACGAGGTTCTGCGTGTGTAAGAGGGGGTTCTGCTTGTTTGGTTTAAAAATATGCCCCAGCCCGACTGTGTGCTGTTCAGGTCTTCGTATGGCGTGCCGCTGACGTATTTTACATTCTCCTTGGCATGAAACCATAGACGCAGCATGTCCCAACACGATACAGTGGGGTTAGGAAAAAAAGGACATCATGTGTGAGTGAGCGGTAGACGCTCGTAAAAGGGCACCATTTCACTGCAGCGACGTTTTCACTGCAGAACTGCAACGTAAACGAGACGCGAAGACTGCATTCCGATCGATAAATAGCACGGAGGCACAGAGCTCCCTGTCCCATTTCCTCGGCAACGCTCGACTGCAGGGAGAATTTAGCACGAAGGTTAATGACTCTTGTTGTGCCCGATAGAGCAGGTTTTGTTATTGAAGGGGTGATAAAGTAAACGAGATATAACAGCGCTAAACGGAATCGGAAAAGCAGTGTTTGATCGATAGTTGCTGGAAGGATACTGAAGAAGGCATCTGATGGTATTTACCTTGAGCTTGTTGGCGTTAACTCCAAAATGTCGGCTCCAAAAAAAACACTGCACGATTCGATAGTGGAAAGGTTGTTGAAGTAAGCGCGAAAAAGGAAAAACTGCTCCGTAAGAGCGGTTACACTTTAATGTTTATTGATATTTTTAACGTAAAATATAAAATCACAATTAAAATAAACCAGAAGCACTATCAACGGTTCGACCATCTTCGCAGACACCATTTCCTTCACACACACACACAGACACACTGGATAGACGCGAGTGTTTTGTAGCTTTTCCTTAGTAGATAGTTGCACAAAAGCGGACTCTTTATCGCACGCACTGTCGCGTCACTTCATCCCGTACGCAAACACCAGACGGCGGCACCACGACCGTTTTATTGATCGATAAAAAGGTGTCCCCAATTTAAGGCGATTATGGAGGACACGGTGCCAGAACAATCCGTACAGGACGCGAAGCACTGGGTAACTAAGAAAGTAACAAATAAGGTTCCTGTTTTCTTTGAAAAAAGAAGGGATGAAAACAGGACGGGTCCACTTTTCCTGCGCCTGTGGCTGTGGTTCTGTTTCGGTTGTCTTTTTTGCACTGGCTCTAAATTAAAACAAGACCGGACTGTGCGGATACGAGCAGGACGCCCTGCTGGCGTTGCTGTCTGAGAGAAACTGAGGCGAAGTTTTTCGCGTCCGCTGCGAGAAGACCGTGTCGGGAAAATTCCGTGTCGGAAAAATTGGCACTGCTAGAGAAAATCTCTCACACGCTCGCTAGCTCTCGAGACGGTTTGTTTGCTCACGTTGCCGTCACTACGGTGTTGTATTGAAAAAGATCCTCCCGCTTTCTCGTGCTAAGCATGCGCTACGGTTTCCGTTGCCAGCGGGAAACCACGTTCGCGTTAGTCATCGTCTACCGTCTGCGTTTTTAGGACGAAGGGAAGCTATTGGGTGGGTGGTACACGTTCACACTAAACAAAAAAAAAAATCCATTTTTTTGTGTTAAAAATAAACACACCGTGCGTCTATGTGATTAGGTGGTAGTACCTTATCATGGCTGCTGAATGTGTTGTGGGCGGATGGGCGTTGCATGAGATGACGCAACACACGGGTCGTACTTTGGACGGTTCCGATCTATGGTTTCAATCAAGATGAAAGCCCGACTCTCGACGTCGAAAGGTCACACTGGAGCAGAATGTCCTTGCTTTCATGATGATTTATCCAGACCACTTGATTTACCTAATGAAGTACGACCTATTACGTTTGCTTGCTTTTAGACATGGTGTTGAGGAGTTGGTTACGTAAATGAGTTCATCAACGATTGTACAACTTAGTATATTTGCTCGTAATGCATAATTGCCAACAGGGGCACCAAAGTGTTCTGGTTAGTCCTAGGAGGGTTTCTTTTGTTGGGGTATAAAGCGGTATAGCAAAAATTAAATACAATTCTTGTAAAAGTTCCTATGGGAAAGTGTACTACTAACATCATTCAAACAAACGACTTAAAGCTGGTATCTAAATGAATGCTTACATCGGAAAAAATTTTAGGAAAATAATAGATAATATAAATACAATACAATTTTACAGTTTGTCAATATTTTTAAACTTGCTATTTATTTAAGCTCTCTGCTTTAACAATAAATATCAGAACACGTATGATACAAACCATACAAATTAATTATGCTTTTCAGACAGCAAAATTGTTTCCCGCATTATTTTATGGTAACGGATCGGAACTGTCAGTCCGTTCCAATCTATTTAAAAAAAGATCTATCCGTTCCAAATTGCTATCAAATGACCACCACTACGCTATACAGCGTTTTGACAGCTTACGAGGAAATTGTAAACAAATCTCTGTTTTCATTGTTTATATTCGCAACCGATCTGAAAATCTTCAATGTTTTCGATACAGTTTCAATAAAAGATTATTATCCTGCGATGGAACGTGTTGATTCCGAAGCGATCGTATCTTCGTCCAGTTCCGGTGTGACGGTGCTACAGTATTTGCTGCAAAATGAATCCACTGCAAGCTCGGATGCCACTGGGGGAGCTGGTTCTTCGGTAAAAATTTATCCTTGTACTCATCCCGGGTGCAAGAAGCATTATTTGAATGCGGAACACCTCAAGGCGCATGAGAAGTATCACAGTGGAGATATTGTTTCCCTTAGAAATCAACCTAAGAAGGTGGATTTGAGAAATGCGCTAAAAAATGACCAGGATCAGGAGCAGCACAGTGGATTGAGATTTTTACTACAAAATGGCCATTTGGAGCTCGTGGAAGCGGCGCAGAATGGAAAGCATACGTTTTCAGTGGAAGAGACTGAAAAGACTTCAAAAATCGAACAGGATTTGTATGAGCAAGAACATGCTGATGCTGTCACCGATTCTCTAATAGAGTATGATGATGTTGGTATGGAAAACGAAACGATCGTACTTTACTCCATGAATGACTCGAACGCTGAGTTCCACGATTCGATAATGCAATACGAGGGTTCCGAATGTGATGAAGAGGAATCACTTGAGACGAATAATATTCAGGATCTTCACTTTGATATCGATTCCAAAGAAGAAGAGAGTGATTTCTTAGAAGGAACAAAACAACTCACCTATTCCACAAAGGATCGTAAATACGTGTGCCAGTGGGAAGGATGTGGAAAATCTTACATTAAAGTTTCACACCTAAAAGTACATCAACGAATGCATACGGGTGAGCTTCCATTCCGCTGCAGTTGGGCAGGATGCAAACAACGATTCGCGCGTACCGAAACCCTCAATCGACATCTCGTGACACATACGAACGATCGAACTCACAACTGTAGATGGTGTGAGAAACAATTTTTCCGTCGGGATCATCTACTATCACACGTCCGGAAGCACAACCTACCCAACAGCGAGTTTCTGCAACTCTTTCCTGGAGTTAAACGGAATAGACCGGAAGAAAAGCAGGAAGCAATGTGTCACATCGCCCCAGCAACGAAAAAGGAACTATCTAGTTCTCCGATCACCACCTCAGCTGTACCAGAACTGGACCCAAAGCGAATGTTTCATTGTTCATTCGAAGGATGCAGCAAAAGTTACACCCGCCAAAGTCATCTGAAAGCGCACGAGCTGCTGCACACAGGCATATTACCATTTCACTGTCCGTGGGAAAACTGCGGGGCTTCTTTTGCCCGATCGTATGAACTATCGCGCCACCGGCGGATGCATTCGGGCGAGCGCAAGTTCGTATGCCACATCTGTCAGCAAGCGTTCATGCGGAGCGATCATCTGTCGAGTCACGTGAAACGGCACACGTTTCGGGCAGGGCGACACAAAGCAACCACCAAATGTGATGTGTAGATTAAGCGATAAAGCACAACACGATAAAAACGATAAAGAAAAGCTTTACAGGGAAGTAGCACCGCTTTGAAGGTTTCACGTGCAAAAATTCGATTTAAAATCCGATAAACTATTTAGTTATATTTTCAACTGAATGCAAATCATACAAAGATGATTAGCAATTAGAGTAGTGTAATTGTTTAGAAAACATACACACATAACCAAAATAATTGATAAAAAAAGCGAGAAATCGGATGTGTGCAGACAAAAAGTGATATTGTTTTAGTTAATAAACTACTCTCGGATCTCTACTGGTAACATTCGTTATCCTTGCCGTGTGATGATTAAAGAAAATAGTGCTGAGTTGGCGTTTGTTTTCCTTTTTAATTATATCACATTAATTATTTAATTAACATTAATTTCAGTTACGTAACTCTTTGCAAAGCGTGGGTGTTTATGCAAAGCTAATTTTTACTAGGTATCCTTACGCTCATTTATATTATGCTCAAGTCTTACACATTTTTTATCTCTTCTAAACACACAAATAGCCAAACAGACTGTTCAGGTCAAATATAGCCAAACAGCCGAAAGTTCAGCACCGTTATCAGTACAACATTATTTCAAAACATACTTGTCGAGTTCGTCTAGCAGTTCATATCGATAGCAGTGTGCTGTTCTGTTTAAAACCTTTCTAAGAACATTTATATTGGCAGACAGCTTTGATAGCCTTCCGAATTGAGACTTCAAAGAGTCATCCGATAAACATAATAAAGATATAGATTCGCCAAGCAAACACATGGCAACCGTCTTACTGCTGAATCATTGGCCGACACCATCAAAATGGTATCATGCGTCGTGCCTAGCAAAGTTGCAACGTACATACTAGACCAAAAAAAAAACACGCTAGTCTACGTCATACCTTATGGTTTTTTTGTGTTCCGTGCTCCATCGCCAATGCCAATGCACATATTCGCGCACGATGTTGATTTTGGAGTGAAACCCCACGCTACGAAGACTACGTGCGAGTTGGCAATGAGCGTTAACGAAGCAGTAACGACTAGATGGGAGTCTGGGATGGTCGTCTCCAGGCAAACAGAACCTCAGCGATAGGGGAGCGGTGCCCGATATCGTTTGGGGAATGAGGTTTTGTTTGTTTTGGCCGCTGGAATGACTCGTGACCTAGTTCGTGGGGGAGGGTTTTTCTGTAGAAGAAGCTGTAACTATCCCACCGCGAACAGTGTTCATTCGCAAGGCATGCGAAGTGATAATGGAGTTCCGGTTAATGAAGAGTAAAAACATCCGAATTCCGAATTTATTTCGAATTTATTTGTCGTCAATGAATAAAATGCTCGTGATGCTATTGGGAAGACGACAGTTTCATGCTGTACATCCACTGTTGTCCGAGGAAGTCAATGTTCAACTAGAGCTAATTGTATAATCAAACTAGGGTCCAATCCATTAAAAACCTGTCATTTACACTCGCCTGTAACGTTGTGTCATTACTTAGCATTTTTCTCCCTTTTTGAAAACGATTTACCTCAGCGATAAAGCCAGACACCTGGTGCTTGCATGCGTGCCTGTATGTGTTCATGCTACGTTCTTCCTCCCTCCCCCCTCTCCCCCTCCCTCCCCTGGATTCCGTATACCGCCACCAAACCCTGCACAGGGGAAAACATTCCCGCGCATTATTAGCTCTCTGTTGTGACGCCGGAAACGTCTTCTCCTGCCATCCGGCCATATTGAACCCTTTTTCCTCGTGTGTGTTCAAATTTGTTTTCACTTTTCCACCCCGTACCGTACGTTTTTTGCTCTCACACCGGGCACATGTTTTTGTGTCGATTTCTCCCGCTCTCTTGTAGGGGAAGAAAATATTGCTCTCGCTTTGCCGTTGGGGTTGCGATTCGGGTTTACTCCGTCGCTCGCACTTCCTATCTCCGGAAATGTTTACTGCGATCGACGAGGGTTGCTCGCGCTCTCACTCTCAATTACACTTACATGCGGCGGCACCTCCAGCGTATGATTGCTTCAGCGGAGCAGCGCCGGCTATATGAATCATCGTCCTTACGTTGAGTCTGCATTTTTTTTTTCCGTCTATGGGTCGAACGGAAGAGACGCGGACGGAAGGAAACCCCACAGAAGTTGATGCTATAGAACCAGCTGACGGTGTTAGGACCGTCATCGGCGTCGTCTTCGTCATCGTTGCCGTCACCGTTTGAAGCTGGCTTGAGTGGACCGTCGTTGAGCGCGGTGTAGACGGTTACTAGTCGAACCGAAGACCAGTCTGGATCATTCGCTTCCTCCGAGCTGTTGTGTGTATCGCTGTTGCACCGTCTAGCACGTCGTGTCTGGCGAAGTTGAATTATTAACGCCCTCGCGGTGTTCGTTTTTTTATCAACACCAAGACCGAGAGTTTCTGTTGTTGCATGAGTAATACGCTTGTGAATGCCGAACATGCGAGCCAC
>JXWZ01005098.1:0-15048 GCA_000956215.1 Anopheles farauti No. 4 | reverse complement strand
CACGAGCACTCTCTCGTTTCCAATCCTTCGTTCGGTGCGCCATGAAAGCACTCTTAGCAGTGTCTTATCATCTTGGAAATTTCGTTAGGAAACAAAAAAAAAACGCTAGTAAAAACCCAAACCCCCACGAAAAGGGCCCATGATGAACTTTTAAATTGTCTATCGACGCAAAGTATCGCGTGTGTCCGCGCGAGAGTGGCTCTCTAATGTGCGCCCCGGCAGATAGAGAGTCACAAAATTAATAGGTCGCTGAAAATCGGACATAAAAACGGCTTTACGATCTGCCACGGAAACGGCGCGCAACTCTATGATGCTTTTCGATAGTGTTTTAATTGTGCGGAGTGGTCGGGGGTTTTTTTTTCTTTAGGAATAATATTGAGATAGAAGGAATAGAACTACGCTGACTTTTATGGCAATGTGAGGTTTAAATCATTAATTTTTCCAAGTACTAGTGACGATCTTTCGCTAGCTTCGTTCTGACTCGACTCAAAATTAATCGCACTAGTTTCTATGTGAAACGGTTGTCGGTAACAAATAAGAGGGTGCTGATGCATATGAAACCTATAACCATCGCACATAACCATTCCCTTGAAGAACACCGTTGTTTTATCGCCTCTTACAATGCAACAGCGTAAGCCCCGGTGAAAAGGTGGCGTTTGCGTTGATAAATATTAATTCCTCAACTGCAAGCTCATAGCCCAATGCTGTTGGTTCGTGGGAGTTTCGGGCACACTGGCGGCGTTCTGGTGCATCGTCGAATAATGCTAATATGCTGTTTATGATTTCCTGTGCGGCCAGTTAGGCGCCGGCATGCACGAAACAATACAATATATATGGCTATCTATTTCGCCGCCCGCTCCCGAGCATCGGCGCGTTTGGTAAGTATTCCATTTTCCCATATCTAATCCCAACCCATTAACGACCATTAGAAACAATGATCACGTACTTTGGTAGGGCCTCGCCGGTGGCTCGCTAGCGCGTCACGGGACAGGCGTTAAGGCTTTGATGGATGTGTAATTTGGTGGAAGTGCTCTCGGGGAGCGGTTTTTTTTTATATTACGATATGTGTGTGTTGCCAGCGCCCGTTTGCATAATCAAACGACGCGAACGGTCGCTGCCGTTGTTGTTTTTCGGTCAGTTTGTATCATTGAGAACCGTGCGAGGGAAAAAAAGTTGATGGTTGAAGAATTTGTCGGGAGTGTGGTGGAATTTTGATTTCGGTAACTTCGGTGAAAATGAGCGGAAAATAAATCATTTAAATTGAAAACTTGTATTTTATTTATGAAATGTTAAAGATTAAGAAGTACATTGAAAGGAGGAAGAGGGGAGTATTTCTCGAAGAGGTGAAGAGGAGGAAGAGAATAGGTTTGAAATTCTGTAATAAAAAAAATGAAATAAGTAATTTAGTTTAATTTTTCTTTGAAGTAATAAAATTTCCATGAAACAATTCAAGTGATATTTAATAAATCCACTACATCTCAGATAAGATCGCGCAGGCGATCGTTTCCTATCTTTGTTGCCTAATTTGAAAACCAAAATGAGGAAATTAGTTCTTAACGTTTCTGCAGTTCATAAAACTACTATTAGACCAACAGCATTTTCTAAAGAAACGAATAAAAAACAAGTAATCAAAACCTTTTCGATGCAAATCTTAAGCGATTTTTTCTCTGCATTTTTATTAGAAAACATAACTATTCGATACACCGCAAACAACAAAGCTCTCTTCAATATAATGTAATTTGTTTCATTATCAACACAAATCACCGTTTTAACATTAATCATAAATGCATGCAAGTATGAAACAGGCTTCAATACTATTTGTTAACGATTTTGAGCACTTTTCGTACGACTTCGTAAATGTTTAATCCTTTTCGTACGAGGATCAAACTCATATTTTCACGTATTTTTGTAATACAAGCGTGTATCAGTTTAATTGTTTTTATTATAATACGCTGAAAAACTTACCATAACACCAGCTGGTCCAACAAAAAAAAAGACTCGCTAAATGTTTAAAATATCGTTCAAAAATATCTGAGCAGCATTAAAGATTGCTCAAAACAGCATATATTTTTCGAGAAAATGAAAATTCGTCTTAAAATTCATGAAATGCCGTACGTTAAAAGAAGCAATTTGATCCTTTACGAATGAAAAAGTTTTTTATTTAATATTTAAAATTAGCATAAAATGTGTTTGCCTACCACTTCATATGTTTCTTTTATTCATAAAAAAACTGAGGATTAGATAGGGGTGTAGCGGACTGTATGAATAAAAAATCATTCAGAGGATAGACAAAACAAAAACTCGAATTGATGGTTTGAAAACAGCAATACCGTTCCAGTCATTTGATTGACAAATCGCCCGCAGTTTTTTTTCATTATTGTCTCAGATAGAGTATAAAAATCAACGCGAAAAATAATTGTCCATTTAATGGCATGATACAGTATCAAAGATTGCGGAAGAAAGAAATCCAGACATAACATGTAAATAATTCTCTATAAGCTTTCCCGGTGAATTTCCACCACAGAAAAAACGCACAGTGGCTCGCACCGTTTCCCCATTAATCAGGTGTCCTAGCGTTTCCCAAAAACATAAAGCGCATAACAAACGGAACGAGCAAGTTAATTGGTTTTATAGGGTGCCCACCAACGGTGCATGCACCCGGTAGCTGGGGCCGGGTTAGGTTAATCGGTTCCGAACCAGTCCAACCATCAGCGGGGCGTCTAAATATGCCTACCAACCTCCCGTATCCCCCGCTGTGAAGCTCCACCCGAACATTAGTAGTCAAATAATTTTTCTCCTTCCCAGCTCAGTTGCGTCCCATCCCCGGCCAGCCTGATTGCTTATCAAAGTGCGGAGATCCAATGTATTATTTATAAAAATAATGGAAGAAAAAGAACAACACCGGAAGGAATGTGCTACCGATAGAGGGGAGGGGTGTGTGTGTGTGAGTTTTTTTATTTTTTTCTCTGCCTCCCCAACGCTTCAGGAGAAGCTACGGTGCCGGTTTAAGACAAAAGATTAATGTTTCGCCCCATTTTGCACACTCATTGGGTCGGTGCGGAGTGCTACGTACGTTTTAATTTATGTAAACCTACCCCGAACCATGCGCCTGGTCTGGTTTTTGTGTTTTAGAAGGTGTGTTTTGTACACTCACTGCTACCTTCTCAGTGCCCTTTTTTTCTCATCGTGATGAGCTTTTGCCTTCTTTATTTGAATTTCTCGGGGATTTTTTCGTTCACTTTCTTGTTCTTGTTGAGCGCGCCGTCCGTTGGTACCCTTTCATTTCGCTTCGGTTTGCTTGGGTTTCCGTTCCGACTTTTGCACCAGTTTGTTTTTCTTCCCGTTTTTTTTATCAGCCGATTATGATGGGCTACGCACCAGGAACAGGCCAGACTTGCATGCATTTTCCGTGTAGTAGCAGCGATAAAAATCACCTTGTCTTACCGAGCCGGACTTTGCCCTTGCCTAAATGACACCGGGCTCCTATCATCCCCTTCCATATCGACCCCTAAAAGTGGAAGGCAAGCGACCCACCGCTTAAGAACCAAGTCATTCCTCTGCATACCGGGCAATTTTTGTTGTAAAAACTATTTTCGACTCTCTTATTTCGTCTCCACAAGCGCCACTGACCGCTGTTGCGGCGCGTCGCAAACAGGTTCAGGATGTTAATGTTGCCCAAGTGCATATAAATATTCGTGCCGTAAATACAACCATAATAATCACACTCCACAGCATGCTGGGCGTAAAAATGGGCCGGTTTTATTTTTTTATTTTTTGTTTTTTTTGGCAACCAAAACCTTCGCCAAAACGTCGCTGTGGGAAAGTAGGGTGCGGCGAGGTGCGCGGTGGTGGTGGTGATGACTTCATGTCGCGCTGCAGAAGGAAATTATGCGATCGCAGCGATTGTTTTACGGGGCACTCCGAAGGCAAAAGACATTCGCGCGTCGGAATGGATGTGGAAGCACACGTGAAATTATACACCACACAAATCTCGTGTTTATTGTTAATAAATTATACACCGTGGCGCGTACGTGTATCGAACGTATTTTTCATAATATTGTTACCCCTCGGCTTTACTTTGTGCGTCCGATTTAATGCGTCGCAATCATCACCAGCCTTCCTTTTAGAATGGGTTTTTTTACCTCGCTTTTTCGGAGGAAGCTAAATATTTTCAACCGGACCCATCCTGGAGATAGGGAGTGAGAAAGATGTCCAAGGACATTCCTGGGTACGTGGAATATTTTATGAAAAAAGTATCACATCCACTATCGCAGCATCGTCCGTTTGTGAAATCGGAAAGAAAAGCTTCACTTTCGTTCAAATTTATTTTCTCAATTTTTGTCAATTTTATTAAACCTTATTTGCTTCCACTTCATGCAATGTTTATCGAGTTGTTACTCGGAACTTGGATCAATCAGCGATCAATCCGTTGCCCGTGTGATGGCGTTTGCTTGCGTTACACATGCAATTTTCAAATCGCATTAGCGCTCGCAAAACTCATTAAAATGCAACGAAGTTTCGCAGCGGGTAATCACCACCGTTCCCGGCGGGGCGTGACGAGCGGTGGATTGATTGGGCAAATATTTGTCACGTTTTATTCGGATGCAAACACGCGCGACGGTGCACCCATTCGGTGCCATGAATATTCTAATTAAGAGGAGTGGCTCGCGGTGCGTGTTAGTTGCATTACGTGAAAGTGGATTCTTTGCAAACATTTTCGAAGTATTACGGTGTGGTGATATGAATGGTTTCTCTTAAATTTCGCTAACAAATTAAGCTGAGCACTGATCGGACCCCGAAAAAGCTGCTCGTTTGCTGAGCGAACCCGTATCCATGTTTTCTACATCGGGGAAACGGGTGGGTCTCATTTCCATCCCACCTGCTAGGAATAATTGAAAGCATTTTGAGTGATAAAAAAAAACATGCTGAAATGCTCTCTGGAATTATGCACAGAAAGAACAAAGGACACACACACACACACACGAGCGTACCCACAGTGGTACAAAGAAATGACAAAAAAGGGCTTGCAAAAATATGAAAAATATTCCCTCCACCGTGTACGTTACCAAGTGGGAAACCCCGGAGCGTTTACGAAGCCAGGCCAATCCTGTGGTACGGTTAATTTTTTTTTCTCTCCGGGATATTTTTGTGCCTTCTCCACCACCACCACCACCACCATCGAAATGTTACCACCATCGCACGGAACTTGTTCCTCAAAGAAATCTCTTCGAATATCGCTGAAATTCGATCCGATTCCGACGCTTCTGACGGGCGCTGTGATGAGCCATTTTAAAGCCAACCAGCATATTTTTCATGAATTTATACTCTCAATTTATGGATAAACGCTGGGTTTAAAATGAATTTTAAAAAATAAAATGAAAAATTTAATTTGTTTACAAGACGAGCTGCAATATACAAAAAAACATGAATTTGACTAATATCACTTTTATAAAGCCTTTTCTGTGCCTCCACAGTGTGCTGGAACAGACCCAGCCTCCCGTTGTTGATAATCTAGCATGAAATCAATATTTTGTCACTCATCACATTACTCGGGGAGAAACGAATTTCAAGCCTCTCCGATCGTTTCAGCTCGCTTTATCAAATTCGACGACAAATAACGTCGATCGGATCGTTCGCTCCCAACCCCATCGAAGCTGGCGAGTTTCATCACACCCATGAATTGGTTGCGGTTATCACATTCTCACCGTCGGTCGTAACCCTGCACACGTTCACATTTACCGTCGCACAAAGTGTCGTCTAATTTAAAAAGAAAACCCCTTCACGGCTGTCGCAGTAAAACCTCGCGACACCCTGTTGCTGCCCCGGGCTGACCTTCACAGGGTCACAGGCCAGCGCCTCGTGCGAGTGGCAACACGCGACAAGAAGCCCGACCGGTTGAGCTGAAGGCGAAACAATAAAAGCAACATAAAAACCCTAATCCGCTCGAAGGCATCAAGAGGTGCGATCTCTTCTTGGATCTTGTGGCACATTTCGCGCGGTGGATCTTCAAAGCCGCACCTTTGGCAAAAAAGTGGGTATGGAGTGGTTTGCCATCTTCGCGTTGATGATTTGAGTGTGTGATGATTCGAGCCGGGTCTGGAAGGTTTCTGGAAGTGGCATGATGGGTTCATGCGATGAGTTGACGTGAAGTTTCGTCCAAACTGTGGAGCACGAAATTCAAACAAGATGAGCATATTAAAAAAAAAAAACAATCAAACTTGTTTCTCTCAAACCGTCACCAAAATCCCACCGATATTTGATTTCAATTAAAAGATAGTCGTCGTGTGCGAACTGCTTTATTTTCGTGCGGTGAATTGGAAAGAATGCAAGATCGTAAACGCATTTGTTTTTTGGTTCAATCCAATTAGATGAATCGCCGTATGGAATCGGTGATATCTTTGTGTGTAGTTAAATTGTCGTAAAATGGAGTGTGTGGCTGTTTTGCGTGATTGTGTTGCAATTGATTTTTTCGACAAACATGCTAATGAGAAAGTTTCCAAACAAGGAATTTATTGCACACGACAATTCTTTCCCATGTGGTGGGAAATGAAGTGATCACTGAAAGAGCGGTCGTTAAAAAAAGTTGTCTTTGTTTTTGTTTTTTTTTTTGCAAGCTTTCGAAAGTACTCAGGAAATCAAGCACATGTTTGGCTGCAAATTTTGTATTTTTTTGAACATTTTTAACTCGTCAAATGGGGACTCCAATGTGGTGAAAGGTATTCGAAAATTCTTCTCAACTTCAATCCCAAAATTCATACAGAATCTGATGGCTTTGCCACAGCAAACAGCAAGACCCCGGGCGCCTTTCCGCGTTGTGGCTCGTTACGTAAATCATTTCCTGTGGCCCGTAACGTAAGACAGCCCAGGCAGACGTGCAGCCCGGTCCCGAAAGAACCGTGCAGAAGAGCGAGAAGCAATTCAACGAGCACACCTTCCACATGGAGGAGCTTTCCGAGCAACAGTCGCCCTCACTCACGCTCACTCCCAATCTCTTCATCATATTTTATTTTATGTATCATTACTTTTTATCGTTATTTCACGTCCCGGCCCGTGCCCCCGGTCCGCCACGCTTTATTGCCTTCCTTCCCCCGAGCCGTTCGGTGGATTGATCCGCACCAGAGACAGAAAGACCTCTTCAGCGATCGTGGCCGGCGCGTCTCCTTCGCGTTGAAATTGATTAGCATCCGAGCGGGCAAGAGCAGGGCAAACGAAACCAAACGATCGTCCACGCGGGACCGCGCTCGGCTCATTAACTATTTTAATATTTTCGAAATAAAATTATCATATTTTGCTAATAAATTTCCTATCGCCGCCGGTCGTGTCGTCGTGCGCACGTGAAAACATTTCAACCGGCGGCGAAGGAAAGCTGGAAGAAAAGCCACAAAACCACCGGGAAAGATAAGACACCGGCAACGAACGGCGACGACGACGACGACGACGACGACGACGAGATTCATGCTGCGAATGGTTTGTTGTGTGCTTTGTACGTTGTGGAATAGGCGAAAAGGTACACGGGACTCGCCACAAAACGTACGAGCCGTAGATGGTGATCGTGGTGCTTAACATACCGTTTCTGCTATTAAATTCCTTTTTCCTATAATCGGGTTCGGGCGTTTTTGGAGAGAAGAATAGCGTGAAGCATATGTGAGGTTCTGAGGTTTGCTGATAAAAGTTCTTTTCTTTCTTATGTTTACCGATGTATGGGAAAGCTTTAGACACATGTTTAATGAAGAATTTAGCAGCTTGTAGGTTTGTACGATGGATAAACATTTTAGGTTCCTTTTTCAACGCAATTTTAATAAATAAATATCAAGCTAATCGAAACACTCTTTCGAGCAGCTCAGGTATAATGGCGCCATCTATTGATTGCTAGCCAAAATAAGCCTTTTTTATTATCAGTTTAACACTTTGCAAGCCTTTCTACAACATCGATCAGGTCATTGACGCCTTAATCATATCGCAACATTTCATATTCAATCACACATCAACTGCGACAGCTTGATGAGCTTCGTCTCGCCGTTTGATTTGCTATTGTTAATTGCGCGCGCTTCGATTCGATAGCCAAATTTTGCAATCCATCATCATCAAAACCGTACATATCGCAGCATAAAAATCACAACACTAAAAACTTCGGTCTTGATTGAGCACAAAATCGAGTCGAGTCGTTGTAGTCCGTAGGCGTAGCCTCATCCACCTCGCAACAGGACGTCCCACTCCTCCCAGGGAGGAGGAGGCGAAAGTAATTAAAAGCATTTCAAGCAGAGTCGAAATAACCGCCTCCCCGACGAATGCTAAATTAAAAAAGTCATATTGTGCCTAGTTTTCACTGACTGCGACGGTTAAACGCGGGTTTTTATGGAATTTTATTTCGCATAAAAAAAAACATCAACAATTCAGCAAACAAACCATCAACCAACACGTTAACGAAACGTTGTCGCGAGCGCACGCGGGCATTAATTAGCCTTCACAATCGGTCACAATTCGGGCGTCCTATCTCCGAGCCGAAACATAAACGCACCAACAAACGCACCGGACGGAACGGAACGGCTGTTGGGGGCATGCAGCTGGAACGGCAGCCGTTCGCTTCCCGAGCCCACCGTCGTATGTTTACTCACTCCCCCCGGAAAGGGTGGAAGCCATTCCGCGGGTTGATTGAAAGCTAAACATGTCATATTTTGATAATTAGTTTCTATTTTCAGCATACGCAAGCAGCGTCGAGCGTCGAGCGATGAGCGCTGGTGAACCGGATTTTTCTTCCATTACCCTTCACCGAGCGATTGTTGTTTGTTGTTGCGAGCGAAGAGTTTACGTTATCTGCTTCAAGACGATTTGTTTTTTTTTTTCGTTCGTGTTTGTTTGTGTGACTCAGCACACGTACTAGGGAGCGGAATAAAAAAACAAACGTGAATGCAATGATTAAAATCGATTATCAGCAGACTGAGCGGTGGCGAACCGATCGCTTTGGGCGATCGTGGGTACGGTTGGCCAAAAATAAAACCACACAAGGACTCCGGGCCCACAATCAGTCCGGTTGTGCGCCAATGTCAGAGCCGTTCGTCGCCTTTCCATCGATACTAGGCAGACAGGAAAAACCCAAAAATAACTACCCAATGCTCGCGCCTGTGAGGCCACCGTAGGCTCCTTTTATGGGCCGAGTCGAAAACCTCCTAATCCAATCGAACAACCGATGCCAAGGCGATTTGTACCTCCCCATCAACATTCACCCGCGCCCCCCCGGGTGCGTGTACGACCATTTCGCACATGCTTTTCTCTGCGCCGAACTTGTCACACCGGGCGCAACAAAAAAAAAGGGCAGTCGGGCCAAAGAAGAATGCGCGGATGTGAATTTCTTCCTTCTACACGGTACGCAAAATTTCAGCACATCTAAAATTTGCTGTGGTTATGGGGGATGCGCGAACCGAAAATAGCCTACCTTCTGCGGTTCTGCGATCATTATCACCGATTCGATACGCACGTTCTAGCGGCTATATTTATGGAAACGCGCTAATCAACCGGCGGGGACGAACGACGAATTAGCTCCGGGCGTTAAACAGATGGCAAACAGACAAGCAAAACTTGACGAAAAACAACACGAGGCTTTGTCTTACGTTCACGCGTCGGTTTCGAGTCACTGTTGGGTGTTTTCGCTTACATGTTCACTAACTTTTCGCACACCTTTCGCAATATTCACTTGCGGTGTTTTTGTTCACGAAACACTTTCACCACGGCACCACGGAGTTTTGGATGAGAAACGGCTATCCAAGAGCACGGTATGAAGTTCCTACAAGTTTCAATCGATCACCGTAGGAACTCTATACCTCGCTTATGGCAATCACCGGCGGATTCGGTGCAGAGATACACGTTCGGGGTAGAATACAAAAAAAAAAAAACATTTCACAGCCATCCACGATCGAACCGAAAGTCGAACCTGAAAAATCAAACGATCATTAGTATGTGTTATTTTTTGTGTCTATGTTTTCTTGTTGGAACACCTAACAACAAAAAAAGGAACGATAAATCATTATCGGGTGGAAAGGGGGCGCATTAACACGGTTCTAAATTAATTATGTCAATTAACCGACACCTTTTCACGGACCCAAAGCCAAAGCGCCACGATGGCCGCCACGCCAAAAACCATCAACCGATCGTTGCCGGCCGCAAGCGACGAACCCTGCGCCGGCATGGCGCAAATTCCGCCCCGTTCGAAGCGTCCCCGTGTTTGGGTGAAATGTGTTTTTGATCGCCCCGAAAATGGTTGCCGAACGTTTGGGTCTGCAGCGGTCACTGGAAACGGAAAGAAAGGCTGAAAATAAAAGCTCTGTTGTTTTTTTTTTCTTTTTTTTTGACGCGATCGCGAACGCTTGGCCGCTTATCTTATCCTGCTCGTTTTGAGGCTGGCTTGAACCGCTCGCTTCTATCTCCCTCCCCACTTAATTACCTCTCCACCGGGACGGGAAGAAACATTCGAGGAATTTGCCCCGACCGTGTGTGTGTCGGTGTCAGATGAAAGGGCATGGAAGTGAAGGAAAAAGTTATAACGAAAAAAAAAAAACAAAACGAAGATCTAAATAAAATCCACACAGCCGCGTTCGGGCGTTGATCGCGATCAGGCCCCTTGTTGCTGGCCGTTCTCCGCCGGCCGGAGACATTCCGCTCCATTCCAGGGGCTGAAATAGATGTTATTATTTCGTGCGGTTTTTTTTTTCGCTGTTTCTCGCCACTTTTTCTTTCGCCACCGGAATGTGCTCACTTCCCGGCAGCGGCGGTGGCGGCGGCGTCAAACGCGTGCTTTCATTTGAGGCCGCGCAATTAGTACCAAACGACGCTGCGATATTTTGCGGGCTTCTTGTAAGCCCGCGGGTGGAGAGGTAGGAAGGGATGCGGACCAACGGTGGTCATAAATCTAACCAGAAAAGCTGGTTAAAAACCCATCACCGCGAAGGTTGCAGGTGGCGAATTTTATTGCCTACACCCGCCGGTTTGTCGGGCTGGGGGTGTTTGTTTTCTCAATTTGTTTCCATCCGCTCCGGGCCGGATCGATGCCACAATTACGAACATTTAAGCTTTAGGCGGACCGGCACAAACGATCGACCATAAATGTAGCCTCGAGTGAGCTAAAAATAGCCCCGTAAAGGTAGTGGTAAGTGGAGTAGTCTCCTCAACAATAGAAAAATGCTCTGATTTTGAAAGGCCGCCCTCCTGCTCCCGCCCTCTCGGTAGTAAAACAATTGGGTAGTTAAAATTCTAAACACATAAAAAAAACGGCTGAATATGTATGACAATAAATCCGGTGAGCCTCCGGGGCAGACAGAAGGCCGGACACTTTTGATGTGGAGCGTATTAGGATTCACCTGCACGAATCATTAACCCGAAACGAAAACGGTCGGCAAAAGTGGCCGGGGAAGAGGGGAAACCCGCTTGGAAAGCCATAAAATGGTACCAGCGTCTTGTTTCGTGTTTCGGTTCCGTCCGCTCGCTCTGCATTTTACAATGCCCCAATAGTTATCATTATCATGTTGAACTATGATCGTAAAACAAAATCACGAGAGCGCTGGGTTCGGTCACGCGAAGAGGGCGGCAGGGGCAACAGGGGAGAGGGAAGCAAATCCAAATTGCACGCCGTGCTTTTTTATTTTGGGATGCTTTCTTTTTCATCCCCTAAAGTAAACTTCCAAACCAACAGCCAAGAAACAAAGCAAAAGAGTTTGACAACACTATAAAATATTAATCTAGCCCTGTTCGGTGGCGGGAATGATCCAACAAAGTAGAAAACAGCGAACATAAAACGGGCGCAACGAAACGGACCATTTCTCCGGCGGGTGAGCCGAGTTGATTAGCCGCACGTACGACTTATCAGCTCGAAACGTGCTTTGAAGAGGTTCAACAGAATAATAACAACGAAATAAATACTGTACGTTTATCAACATGAACGTCAGAACAAATTAGCAAAGGACGGGAGAAAAAAACAACAGGTCAATTAGTTCACGGTCTGACACATAGATGGCGATACTACAATTTAGTCAATATGATTTTATCTCTCTTCAAAATACGTGTGTATAAATTTGACAGCTCTCATTAGTTTGCTTTGTTTGAAAAGTATGAAGTTTGAATAAAGTAATGTTTATTATTGCGAAAAAAACACGGATAAAATGGAATAAAAAGAAATTCTGAAAAAAGCAAATATTTTTTCCGAAACAAATAGAATTCAGAGTTAATAAGCCTTCTATTGCTTTCGTATGTATGGCCTATCACGCCTCATGAGTTACTTCTAGCTCAGTTGATGCTCGCAGTGATTTGAAGCAAATACTGAAACGCTTCAGCCTCTGAAAGGAAGCGTTTCGTTTCGGGAATGTAAATGTAATTGAGACAAACGGTACGATCCAATCATCGCGCTGAAAACCCACTCACCTCACCTCACTAGGGTGGAAAATTGTTCGGACTGCAGTTACGTGCACTGTTACGCTAACAACTTCCCTTTCCGGGTTGTCCCGACCCGTTGGCCAGTTTAGTGTCGTTACTAAACTTGCGAAACTTCCGAGTGCATTCGTTCCGGATAAACTCGCACCGCTCGATTTTCAACACGAACTCCACTGCATCGCAAACGCTTACGCATAAAGGGCGCATGGCTCGATTTCGGCACCCAGGACTGAAGGACGGCCGGTGAAAATTTATTGAACAAAGCACCATAAATCTCCCCGCCCACTCGGCGAGTGGGAAAGGGGAGAAAGTGAACCGAAGGGTAGCACCACCGAAAAACGGTGAACTTTTCGGTACGGCTCGGCACAATATTAGGCTGCTTTTATTTATGGCACTCGAACCGGGAACGGCCAAACGGTCAGTAATGGGTCCCGGATCCCGGCACAGCAACCTCCCGGGGCGGGAGTAAAGCGTCGATTTCAACAACTTGTCGAAGCAGACTCGACCGCCGAACGCACCAGATGGGCGCACGCTGAAGGAAGAGGTCCTTTTTTTCCCCCCGGTGTGGCTCGCTGGAGACGCGAGACAATAAATTTCCTGTTTTATTACCGTTTATGACTTAATTTGGAGTGGCCATTTTTCGGAACCGTTCTTTACCGGTGCAACCGAGCCCGCGTTTAGGTGGCTTGGTTGGTTGGACTAACCCTAGCCAATTAGAGCGCGTTACGGCGGGTTACATTCAAGAATTAATCATCGAGTCAGGTCGGCCGGCTGCACGGGCGATGGGAAAACAATCGTGACGCATGTTCACAGCAAAACGCACCGTTCACGTGTGTGTGTGTGTTGCATCCAATTTGCATCCAATCTTGTCACATTTTTCACGTCGTGGAACTAGCTGGAGCGCAAAAAAACCGGACCAGTTTGGCGTGTCTGAAGCTCTCCGCTACCAAGTCGGTGGAGTGAATTGTTTATAAATTTATAAAAATAATGTAATAAACCCGGGGATAATTGATGACTGTCGCACCGTTGTCTGAAAGGAGTTGCTGCCACGTGAGACGCTGTGCTTGAGCGAGCTCTACTGTGGGTTCAAACATCATCACATTTGCATGTGTCAAAAGCGTCTAGAGCCGCTCGGAAGCTGAGCCATTCAGCAACGAAATATGTGACTAGTTTAGTGACGAACTGAAAAGGAAATGACTCAAGAAATCCCCTTTCCGCACTGACTCTCAGGGATATATCTAGAGTTTTTAACACACATTTCTCTCTCCCCCTCTTAGCATCCCCATTAGGAAGGGCTTAGGGGATTAAAGTGCCATTGAAAAACGGTTCATATAGCTCATGCCCAAACATTTCAGTCAGTATGTCATATGTCCACTTCACACTCGCCAGTAGCAATGTTTGCGTAAAGGATTTCAACGACCCACTTAAAATTGCTTCCTTTAAATAAAAAAACCCTTATTCCGTTTGCCTCTTGAAAATCCTGTCCGAGCTCCTATTCAATAGCTAAAAATATGGGTGTCGAGCGAAAAAGCAAACACGCTCGTAGTTTTGATTGCCCTGCTTTTCGATCGGGTATTTTGCGTTCTGGTTCGAGATTAATCAGTCCTAGAGTGTTTTCGAAAAAAAAGTGTGTTTGGGAACTATTTCTGTCTCAAATCCACCCACTGGTGCCTTATCGCTCGGTGTAATGTTCAGGCTTTAGTTATGCACGGTTCGATCATTCCGCTGATGATTTGGGTGTGGGTCGAACGAAAAGTGCTAGAAAACGGGTTCCACCAGACACACTGTTCGCCGAACGCCTCCATGCGGAAGCCTCTAACGATGTCGATGGTTATTTGCGAACTGTGTCCGTGTGTCTATTTCCGAACGCGACTCCAATGCACGAACGCAATGAAGCCCCAGCCGCCGAAAGCCGCCCAAACCTTCACCCAAGAATCCTGGTTCGATGTCGGTTTTGGAAGCAAACTTCCCCCGGCTTACGGTCGGTGGTTGCTTAATTTTATTGAATTTTAATGACGTGAAAGAAATCAAAAGCCCACGAGCGTCACATACGCGCGGCGGATGAGATTTGAATATTTTATGGTATGGAAATCGGTCGTAAATTTTCCGTGCACCATAGCGAGGTGAAAGGATCCACCCGGGAGGGGGCCACGGGATTAGAATGCGCACCGGGCTCGGGTGCGCGGGAACGTGAGCGGGGATTAAGGTAATAAAATTTTATTGAACAGGTTTCGCCCTCAATTTGGTGGGTTTGTTTTTTTTTCCTTTTGGTTGTTCATTTTGCTTTTCGGACCCCATCCGGACGCGATCAAGCAGAAGAAGCGTCGATCTTCGATTACAGCCGACCGCCGTCGTACCCGTGCCTGGTTTCTACGTACCGACGGTTGCTTCCCGCGTCTTCAGGTTACCCGGGCGACCCGCAGTCGCCGTAGGAAACACATGTCAGCATCAATGTCAAGAAGGAACAAAAGCAGAAACCGGAGAGAAGACGCCCGAAACCAATCGGAATCAACCTCCGCACCGCACCAAACCGCCTCCAGTGTTTCACTGGGTACGGAGGGATGAAATCGATACTTTTCGAAACAAATAATCACCAGAAAGAGTCTCCGGGACGAGCGTCAGCGTGTGGGT
>JXWZ01005097.1:0-11539 GCA_000956215.1 Anopheles farauti No. 4 | reverse complement strand
GATGAAATGCAGATGCAGAAGACCCTCGAGGAATCCCGATGGCATCATCATCATCCTCATCATCGTCGACGTGTTTCGTAGCAAGCGACTGCGGTTAAATATGTTTGATAAGCGCATGCATAACACGCATTCTTGTTTATGCACGGGGCCAAATTGTTTGTGGAAGATTTTTTTTTATGCATTATTATGCGAAAGTCTGGACTCTCGGTGATCATAAATGCATAAAATGTCATGTGATGTATGTTAAGGCTCTAGGCGAATCTTTCTTTCTAATGTATTTCGCAAGTGAAATGAAGATTGACTCAACCATTGAATAGGCTCAGTTGACTTAACTTCACTGCTTAAGGACAGCTACATTAAAGGAAATTGGTCAATTGCAAACCATTTCTGCACAAAAAAAGAAAAACCCTCCTTACATAACGTTCAATTCTCGTCCCAAAGCAATTCAATAAGCACCGGGTTGAAAGCTATCTTTGGCATGTACAAAAAATCCTCACTAGCTTCATCGCTCTCGAGGATTGCGTTCCATTATTGTCAAAACAGCGCTAAAATTCTTTCTCCATTCATCTAAGAAAGAGCGCTTCCTGGACGCTGGACAAAACCTCCCTGGTAGGTAATTTGACAAAATAACCCAAGTGAGAAATGAGGTTCGTTTCATTACTTCCTAGAAAACGGCTGTGACACGGAAGAATAGCACGCCGAAACGGCACAGCAAAAGGAAAAGGGATAAAACACTCCCGAAATGTAGTATAACCAATTAAATGGGTACCTTCTCCTTTTTTTCCCAGTAGTCCTACAGGAGGCTTTCAGCGGATTGTATTGTTAATGTACTTAGCTACAAGATTTTCGCCACTCCCTTTTGTCACTTGATTTCTTTTTTACGGACGAAACATGTAATTCGTTTACTAATGCTTTTCTTCCATCTGTTTTGAGCTTAACCGATCCTGAAGGTAGGATGAATTAAATTCGTGCAAATGCAGCAGTAAATACATAACGCGTCTATCGACCACATCGATCATGGATATTGAATCGAAAACAATTGTCCCAACGCATCGGAGCATTGCAGTTTCTATCAAATATACTCGGTTTGAGCATCTCTCTTGAGCCCTAAAACTCAAAATACAAAAAATACCAATTTTGATCTTATTAAAAAAAAACGAAAGTTTCGAATATGTTTAAAACTTAAGGTATTTTAAACGAATTTTAAAATGGTTATTTATTTAGAAAATTTCAAACAGAATTGTGTTACAAGGTCCGATTATGAGCAATGTGAAAAAAGTAAAATAAGATTTAAAAAGTAAACAATAAAAAAAGTATTTTATTATCAAATACAAATTTGCGGAACATAACTTTTGACTATCTCTTCAGTTTTTCGTTATATTCCGAAAAAAACGGGTGGGCGCATAATTGTGTCCTGGCCTATATACAAACAATTGTATTCTTTTATCAATTGTAATTCATTCATCATACTATAAAAATAATAGCACCCCGCTTTTGTACTATGCAAAACTATTCATCATTCAAATTGTTTGCTTCTAATGAGACGCTAGCTGCATTCCTGACCTAACCTTTCCAATCGGCATGGCATAATACCCCATTATGTGATCCTATTGTCAGATGCCCCTGGCAAAGCACGCTTTAGACGAAGAGGTTAAGTTTTTGAAAAAGTATTTCATCCCCTGCGGCAATTCAACTGAACTTGCATGCAAAGAAAGCAAATTTCTCGGCAGATGAATTTATTTCTCTGAATTCCCTCGGTTCTATGGAAATTTCACACTTGTCTGCATATTTGGTAAGCGAGCATTCACTATATACAAACGATGCAAAAATTTGTTCCCTGTTTGGCAAGTTTATGTGCAGGTTTCTTTCAATGGCATAAAAGGTTTTTTTGTTTATCCCGATAAACGGCAAAAGTTAAAACGTAGAAGATAGTCTGATGGAATAGCATGTTATTTGCTGTTTGAACTTGATAAGTCTTTTCATTACTGACATTCAGATTAAACATGTCAGTGTATTTGTACTTTATGTTCGTTGTTTATTCAAATAAATTCCGGTTTTTAATTCCCAACTACTATTTTTTGTCCCCACCATTAACTTTGTCCTGTTATTTCACGTATATGGTAAAAGAAAAGTAAATTTTAGTACAAAAATTTATTTAACGCTTTCGTAAGCCTTATGCTATCACTTACTTCAAGGACCCATTCTCCGTGATGTCATTTCAAATTTCAAAGTAAACTGGCTACAAAACTTAACACTAGATCACTAGAGCACTAGATCATGCTCAAGAAAAGTTATCGTAAACTTTGCCGAAACGATCCGCTTGCGCTCAGTTCGTACGCTGAAATTTTTTCTCACTTTTTTAATTTATAACGATTTTCGACACATCCAACCAAATAAATTTGTGTACAGTGTTTATGCAATTACCTAAAATTTGAATGATATACAGATTTTATTAACATTTAATGTGCATAAATTGAGAATTAACGTAAAAATACGTCTACAATTCTTCATAAAACAAAAACTAGATACTAGCAATGAACAAATTCATTTCTTACCTTCATAGTGAACCTTCACTCCACTGGAAGTTTTCCAAATCATCCGCAACGTTCATTACAGGCAGCAGGCTGCACGTCTCACCCATACGATACAATCAACAAAATAGCCTAAAGGTAATACGACTTTATTTCCATCCTGCGGGTTGCCTTGGTAACGCGTGATTTTATAACGAGCCCGAATGATGACTTCCTGAACCGTCTTTTATATTCAACTTTCCATTTCCCTACCCTCGTGCAACCTATTTCCCATTGAAGGTCGCACTTTTGTTTTGACAATACGTCGGCCAGAAGCCGGTGATGTGCATATTCCATTCTCAGTAATAGTGGCGCTTGCGCTTTTCCCACTCGCTGCGCATAGGGAGAAATTTTCCCGTGCCCGTCAGAACACACGGCACACAGCACACAAAGAATCATTTCGCTGATCCCAAACATCCGATAAGCGTCACCGAAAAAGCATGTCTATCCAAGTACTCCCTCTTAAAACAGGATTCCGGGTCGATGGTTGTTTCGTGGTTTGTCCCCTAAACACATCGTTGTGGTTTCGAAAAACCAAATTTCTTTTGTTTTCAGCACAAAGGAAAGGATTATATTATTCCTCTCTGGTTTATTAGACGGCAATCACGACTGATTTTATTCTAAGCTGCAATATTTGTGGCAGTAACGACAATTTACCTTCTTAACAAAAATTAGGATAAACAATTACATATTTTAACAGATTATCTGCATTAAAAGTGCAATAATATGTGCATCAATCACACCCTTGTAAATACACTTAACGAGGTATTTTTATCTTAGTTTCATTCTATTTTTTCACTAACTAGGTTCCAATGTATTCGTTTCTACGAAATTCCGATAATATACCAAACTATTCAGATGAAAACAAAAGCTCATTTCAAACGAGTGAATGAATGAATCAAATTATCTTCGTCGACTAAAAACGTTCATTTCCCAAATTCGGCACCGACCGACACAAAAAAGAGAGTTTCTCAACATTCTCGAGTAACTCACGGAAAGTTCTCTCATTCGCTTTCGAATTTCAAATACTCACCGAATGGCCACAAAAATGAGAAACGTGCTGGTAGCTAGCGCCTTGATAAGGCTTTTCATTTCAAATTTTCCATCCTTTCTTCTTTCGCGTATGTGTGCGTTCCGACATCCGGTGTGGTTTGTTTGAAAACACCATAAAACACCCGGCTAGAGAGCCACGAGAGTGTGTGAGTGTGCGTGCGATGCCGTCTGGAATTTGTATACATCACAACGGGAGAGCATCGTTCTGTTCTGGAAAACACATTCCAAGAGAGGAAAACATACGCACCGGGTCGCTTTCCGGAGTCAGTTTCACTACATCCTGCCGCGAGGAAAGTCCTTGAGCGAGCCCTTCTGCAATATTGGTTACGTTGTTATCACACAAATATCGTTGCATGCCGGTACCGGGCGAAAGGAAACAATTGAATCGCAATGCTGTTCATTTCACTATTAGTTTCTTGAAGAAATGGTAAAATTTCACGTGAAACCCAACTGTAAATATCGCGAAACGATTCACAATTTTAGTGAGTAAAATTTAGAATTTCTTTGGCAAAATAATTGCCAACAGAACGCAAACGAAGCGTATTGAAAACAAGGAAAGAACTAGAGCTTTTCCAAGAAGTAAATTCACAACCGCAGAAAAATAAAGCTTGCTGAATGTATAGTGCCACGAAAAACTCGTACTTTTACTTCAAAACCATACCGTTCGTTCCCTTTGGACGTACCATGTGGATGCGGATTTGTGTGGAACACGTGTGCTGCTTCGGAGAAAATAAATAGAACCCACACGAACGAAAAGCATGTGTGCGCTGGTGTACTTTCCGGTTAGCGTAATTCCGAAGAAACAGAACACAGGTTTGGCAAATGTGTTGTGAAAGTTTTTCGCAAAAGTATTTCAGCCAACCATGTTCTCCGGTTTGGTACGTTTCTCGTCAGCACCAGCTCGGCGAACTAGTGGAGTGCAAGCGGTTTTGTTGTCCTGTGCTCCAAAGTGTCCTCCTGCACATGTGTGGTGCTGATAGGAAATAGTGCAGAAAGAAATATAAAACCGCACAGAAATGAGTTCAAGGATCAGCACACTTTATCCTTATTGTGTGAGATGAAATGAAATAGAAGTGCCAACTAAAAACCCCCGGTCTTCAAGCGGTGTCGACACCGGTGAGTTATATGGCATCGTTCGTGGTGCTTCGTTTCATGGCATTTTCGCGTCCGAGGACAAGTATGCGTGCGGAGTAATGCGCACCCCTAAAAAAATGTAACCTTCGCTGGCTCGTATGGTTTTCGCAAAGTGCGGAATTTTTCGTGTGTTATCCGTGAGTTTGAATCAAGTGAATGTGTGGAGGTGCTTATGCTAGATCAACACCGGGCCTGAACGGGCAGGAACCGCTGAAGGGGCCGCTGTCTCACTAGACATTATTCTTCGTTTCGATGAAGAATTGCTCCGGAGCGTATTCGGAACATTGGTTTGGCAAACGCGGATGATGGGAAAAACTGCCCCGTAGGGTGTTCTACGTCCTCATCACGTTTGCGTTCGTCTGTTTGTTTGGTTTGTAGTGTGTGTGTGTTTGCGATTTTCAAGCGAAATTCTATCCGAACCGGAGTCAGGAATCGAATCGAGAGAAAGTTTTGCCGGTGTATCCAGTGTTCGTAGCACGCATACCGATGAAATTGTGCAATTGAATGAACGAGTTTTTAGGGTGCACAAGCTATGAAAATGTTTCCCGGGCGAATGATGCACAGCGTTCAACTGCAGATATGCTGTTATTAGGTAAATAATCACCTTTTTTACAATTGTTCTTTCCGTCACAGCTACGAGTTCGATTTAACTAAAAAAAACATTTATGATTTACACTATACAAGAAACAATATACAGAGTTAAGCGAGTTTAATTTTAAATATTTATAAAAATATGGATTTTTCGAAAATCTACTAAAATTAACTAGTATCGAATTTTTAAAATAGTTGCACTTCAAAAAATCAACTTGTAAAGTTTTTTTTCTAATTTTCTAATAGACATAGTAGCTAAAGTGTAGCTTCACGATAAAAAGCATACGATCGAATACTATATGATAAGAAAAGTAAAATGAACCAATTTGGTTTGGCAGATGTACTTGAAATAAATAAATAAGCAAAAATGCATTGTCCATTCGAATAACCGTCCATTTTCTGCACGCTACTTTCTAAATAATTTAATCCAATGGGTTCGTTCAAAATAACTTAACACGAAGCATTTATTAAAAAAAATTTGTACACAAAGCACATCAAATCATGAACTTCAAAATTTATGTTGTCTTTGTTATAACTCTCGTCAACGTTCTGCTTTTGTTTATTCCGTTTGTTTATAAAATCATTTTTACTAAAAATCGTGATATTCTGACTAATTTATTTGCATTCATTTCAATTGATTTTATTAATTGACTTATACATTATTTGTTGTAAAATTATGATGAGCTTAAATAAAATAACAGAAGTTGTATGAAAAGTCGTTAATTTTAACCAACAATAATTCGTTTGACATTTTCTAAATTCATTTCAATATTAAACATACAGTGGTTTAGAAATAAGCGAATAATTGATAACAGATTACTTTAAAATAAATCAAATTAATCCACATAATTCTTTTGACAAACAAAGTAAAAACAAAGAAAAATCTTTTAAAAAAATCAATTAATGTTTCCAATTAGCCATAGATATATAATCTTATTTCATCCGGTTCGTATATTGTTTAAGCACGATATATTTTCAATTGGATAGGTAATTTAGCGGGTTTCTGTTAAATAATGGCATTCAACTTTAGTTAAGATAAAATCAAGCAATATTTTACATCACGAGTAAGCGGGATATGAAAATAACACACTGGAAAAAACACAGAAATTTAAGACGGAAAATGTCAACTAAATGTTTCACCGTTACAGATACTTTTTAAAAATTACAAGTTCTAGTTTTATCGACTAAATGATCAAAATATGCCCTCGTTTTAAGCATGTTTCATCATATTGTGTTCGGGCCACCACCTAGATAATTGTCAGTGTTGTCCCTATAGGATATAATTGAAGAAAGAATGCAAAAATAAGTTATTACCAATGTGTTTTGTTCGTAAAACACGCCGCCCGTTTTAAATTACGTTTTTTTTTATTATTGCATTGTATTTATAATTGAAATCATTCATTGCGAAAATTCCACCTTTAATTAAAACCATTTTAAGGACACGGTATGTTTTATTTCTCTCTCTCTCTCTCTCTCTCTCTCTCTCTCTCTCTCTCTCTAAAATGGTTCTTACACAAAAAACCAACACACCACATGCGACAAACATCACTGCACTGCATCACCGTCGGTCGGTTTCATTTCCCTCGGATTTCCCATGGAACGGTGGAAGATTGCATCCTTAGGTGGGAAAATCGGCTCCCAGTAGCTCCATTTCCAACGGAGTGTCCGAAAACCACAGACATCGGCACCGGATGGCCGTGATTGCCGGTTGCCCTGTCCGTGGCGTGTATGCATAGCTGCGGGTTACGCTCTTCCGTGCAAAATGTGCCAAATAATCAATAACATGCCCGGTGGTGCAATCGGTTTTCGTTTTTCATCCGGGCGTTTCGCTAGGCACAGGGCAAAGGACAGGGTTTTGCAAAAGTGGTAAGCGCAAGTGCACTTAAACTTTTCGGAAGAAATCGCTCGAACCGGGCGGGAGCAAATTAATGTCACCATGTGGCGCTAATGTCAGTTGAAACGATTTTCATAAATTTCTTACCCGGCCTGCACGTGCCAAGGATGTTAATAAGTGATTAATAATTCGACGTAAAACCAAAGCAACATCTCTGACACAAGAAGATTCTGGAAAAGCGTTAAAGTCCATAGTTTTCTAGTGAGTAGTGTACAAAAACATTCGCTTTAATATACCATCACATCATCGATTACGATATCAATGGCGTCTCCCTGGTGACGCTCGTGACGCTCGCAGCATATAATGGTTTAAATATCTTTTTTCCCACCCACCACTATGGTAACCTACGACCCTGTCACGGCAACCTCTTCATAAACCGGCTATAGTTCCCACTTCTAATTAACCTTTCCGCTGGCGGAATGGATTAAAATTACTATCTCTTAAAAGGTAAGAAGTTCATTATCAAACACCGCCACCAGAGACAGTGGAGGTGCCGGCTTTTCTTTAGCAACTCATCAACATCACACGAGCAGCGGGCACCATGCACACGTTTCCGGGAGCGGAAAAGCCCGATCACAATCCACGCTGGTGTACGTGAGTGACACCCACGCCTCGCTAATGGGTTTTTACGTTCGCAGATAGCGTCACAAAAAGGAAAGTGTGCAAGTGTGTCTTTGGAACGGGCCCATCTCACTCACCACTCCAGTGCCGGTGCGGTTGACGATGTCGCAGCTTTGCAAGTTATAAATAATGTGCCATTACCGCGTTCAAGGATAACAAACATACAAACACACCCATCAGGGGTTGTACGACGGCCATACGTCGGTTTGGAGGCTGCGTATCGCGTAACCTTCACCTCGAACCGAAGAGGATTTATGAACAAAACGAGAACGGCGAACAAAAACGCACGAAAAGCATGAACTCGTTCAAGGAGGCTCGATGGTTGTTTGTCCCTCAAGAAAATTGGGTAGGCCAACTGCCAGGGGCACACGAAGGAAGGGGAAAGGGGTTTTGGGAAATTTTCCCCACTGAACATATGGGGATAATACACCAGTCGTCCATGCCCTTACAATTCCTCGTGGCTCTACCACAAAGCGGATGCATATTCAATGGGTTGGTTTTATTTTGCATGAAAAAAATACATGGGCGTAAAAAGCATGCAAAGTAACTTGTGTCGATTTTATGCACATCAGTTTCAAAGAAATCATACGGCACCAGCTAGCGGTATGAAAATAGCAGAAAACGTTGTCATTCATTGAAACCTTTCTGGAATCGTGATTGTATGATGTCAGTTACATTTGAATGCGAGAAAATGAAAATTACAATATTTTGCAATATGAAAATATACATGAAGAATTAATTACTCAAAATTCATACATATAAAATTAAAAAAAAATTTATAAGTAAAAACATACAAGGAAATCAAAAATATATTTATTTATTTTAATTGTATCAACCAAAACTACTATCTTAGAATGTATAGTCCTTCGTATTAAATTTTTAAAATCCTTTCCTTTACATAGCGATTATCACATATATTAATGTTTACGGTGCTTGAATGCTTTATATCAATGTTATTTTTTTATTATTTTTATGAAGACTTAATTAGCCATATTCAATGACCCTTTGTACCTGACTACACCAACAGACTGTTTTTATCGCTGGAAACTTTTTCCAGAAAAAATGTTATAATTCTGCGGATTTGTATAGAATCCAAATGAAGAGACATGTTACGAAACCACACTTTAAATGAATATGATTAGAAAAAATGCTTGAATGTAATACAATTACCGTTTCATTTCACCGTTTTCATTTTTAGTGACAACAAATAATTTCACTATTTTTGCCACCCAAAGGAACTACCGTTGTTTTTTTTTATATAGACCGATCACATTAGTGATATAACTCTCTTCTCTTGTTATCTTACTTCTATCTTAAAACTAACTAACATCAATTGGTTATTTTTGGCATCATCAAAACATTGCTTCAACGAACGCAAATGGTTCATTAATTTCATCAAAGCAGATTATGCAAGAACCAACCGACATATGATTCAATTTTCTTTCTGAAAACCGTAGTGATGCAGTGAGTCGAAACGTGAAAACTGTCAAACATTGGCATGTTGGCAAATATTCACCGAAATGGGATCGGGTCTACCTGGGGTGTAATGTGGAAGCGAGCAAACGCTGCCATGTGGCTTGGTTTCAGTGGCCGTAATTTAATAATTTAATTTTTCCCGTTTATCTTCGGAGAGTTTTCCACCAAAACCAGAACACCGTTTAGTAAATTGGTCGATATTTTCCCACCGTTTCCAGCACTTCGCCCGGGACCACGTGTCCCGCGTATCCGGCGCATGTGTTCCCAAGTGTTGGACTATTTCCGTTCGGTTCGCAGTCAAAGGTGACGACGGAGATGAGCTTTTTTTCCCCCCGGACGTTGTTTGTTGCCCTGCCCATCCTCTACGGCTCGAGAGTTTGGCTGTAGGGAAGCATATAAAACGAATTTCCATTTGCAACAACGACACAAAAAAGTCCACACACCCAAGTGTGCCGAAACCCATATTCCAAGCATGGACAAATGTCAAGGGAACTGGGAAATTGTTGCCATCGCGATTCACCGAGCATAGAATGAAAACATTTTCTATCTAATGAACCTTACCGCAACCAACCCACGGGTCCTTCGTGTGCGTATGTTCGCCCGACCGGCGCTAAGGACTCGGGTCGTGCAAAAATCCGTCCCCGACGTGTCCGCCTTTACCCTCGCTTGTGTTCGCTCAACCGAGACGATGATGATGGCGTGCTTCGCGCTTCTGGCCCAGCTTCCCGAACGCAAGCGCAAGAGGTCCTTATCGCGACACGCTGGGCCTGGGCGAAAAGCACGATCGACATTTTATAACATTTAAATTTCAATTAGCCTAATTGTTAAATGTGTGTTTCGGTGTGGAACTCGTTTATGCTACTTTTTCTGTTGTTTTTTTTTTGTTTTTGCTGTAATTCGCTCACGTCGTTGTTGTTTTATGCTTTGCATGCTTGTTTTTCTTTGGTTGGAAACCACCACCCAGTGTACGAAAAATTTGCGGATGTAGCACAACGGACGTGGTATCGCCCGGCAGATGCACTTTAAACGTATTGGTCTTCATTTGCATGGCGTCGAAGTTCTGTTGGTGCAATTTAGGGCATTTTCCGGATTAACTTTCCGCTGCGAGGAAACAGGTTTGACAGTTTCTAGAGATATTGAAACGCGCATTTTTCATGTTCGGATGGATTGTAACTATTTATTTTTAGCTTTAAGGTTATTTTTAGCATTCTACTACTTCGAATAAAATTCGCGTATAGAACGAAGATATTGAAAGAATGATTTTTGTTATAAAATTTAATTTAACTCGTGATTGGAAAAAAATATAAGAATTAAAGCTTTCATTTTTAATTACCTTAATAACTTTTTATCAGAATGATAAACCAGAACAAACAGAACGCAAAAATATAGCACTGTAAATTTTATTTTTGAAAATTGACTACCCAACAAAATTATGCAAAATAAATGTGTAAATTAGTTACATTACATGAATTACTTCCAGTTACATTTTAGATACAGTAGTCAAACTTGTACCTCTCGTTTAAAATTTCTGCAATAGGAGTAACCAATGCTTAAGGAAGAAAGGTCGGTTCTTTGAAATCTATCAATTTAATTACATCTGCCAATTGATTTCCTTCTACCTTTTCGAATAATATATTATGTCACATCCTTCATATTTAAGGGTTAATACTTTATACAATATTTATCAAAATCACAGGAGACGTTTTAACTACGATGATTTTTATTATTTCATATTATTTTTCTAATTATGATAATTCAGCATGTAGCTGGTACTAAGAAATAGTTCATTTGCTTCAGTTTTCAAGTGTTTCAAGTGTGATAAATAAAGAGTTCCTTCTTTCATCAATCAGATCCCTCGCCCGATCGTTCGCGAACTAAATGAGTTAAGCTCGGAATGGGCATTCGTAATGCTCGCTATCACAAATTCTTCATCAACGTTTTTCGAAACGACCGACCGACGTGAAAAACAGCTGCTGCGAATGTACTAATCTTTCGTAGCTGGTGACCAGCTCTGGTTCTGCTGTCGCTGTCGGTTTGTCTGGACTCCGTTTACTTACCGAATCCCCTGTTTGCTTCTTAACAACAACCGTGAAGCCAAATAGCGCAAGAAAGCCGAGGTTATACAATATTCAGCCTCCTTGTCTAAATGTCATGTCGAAAGCGTTACAACAAACTTCGCTTTAGGTTAGAGGGTTTCTTT
>JXWZ01005096.1:0-37844 GCA_000956215.1 Anopheles farauti No. 4 | reverse complement strand
TCTCTCCCTCTCTCTCTCTCTATCTCTCTCTATCTCTCTTTCCCTAGTTCTATAAGTGCATCTAAATAGTGGCCCGTGCATGGTAAGGTGACACCGGTATACTGCGTCTCCATTACGACTCGTCATCGGATCCGCAACCAAAATCATCCTCCAGGGCTGCTGGGCGTCCGATACAATTGTCCCCAGTCTGGTTCGTGACAATGCAGGTACTGTCGCAAGAAAGTACCGTTTAGACATGGCTTCGAATTCCGAGGTGAGGAAACGAAAAGGTGAACGCGTGCAATGCAATATGCACGCGCGGCATGACAACAATTTATATCAATTTTGTCGTTTTTAGGGCACCGTCTCACCGGTAAGCTAAACGGCGTAAGGTTATGCCCCGCGCATGGACAAGTCCAATTGATGGCGATTGAATGTAATGTTCTTCGGGGACGAATGCGAGGCAGACGTGTAAGCTGCTAAGATGACACTAAATGAACTAGGGACAGAGTGAGCAAATAAAAAAGAGAGCATCTTCCATTGTGGCTTTACCTCTCTATCACCTACAACATTTATCATCCGCCGTTTGAACAATTCATCCGATCAAATAACCGTCAGAGTGGAGATTACTTTAGTGAGGTTAGTGTACGCTGTGCTATGTGGAAAAGGCTTATCGTATTACAACAATGGCTATCAACTTAGTGCAAACGTTATCATCGTGTTCGCTGGATACGACACAACCGCCCCCGGGGGATGTGGCAGCGTAATCCCGAAAGGAGGTTATCGGTGCGCTAGGTTTGCATTTATCACCCGGTCGCACCATTTGCCGGTAAACAAGAGAATTCGCTGTTGTCTCAAGTGGCACCACCATCGGCTTATAGAGCAGCACACAAAAAAAAACGAACAAAAACCAAAACAAAATGCCCTTTTGTTTACGCTTTCTCCTATCAGGCGAGTGGTAAGTTTTGACAGCGGCACTGTCACTGGAACAATCGAGTAGGCGCTTGCAACGAGCCGATTTTTAAATCATGCGATCGTCGGTGAACGTGTCCCTACTCTTCCGCCGTCAATTATCAAGCCTTCGAAGGAACGGTAGGTAATTTCGTTATCAAAATACCGCTTCATCTCCTATTACGTCGCCTCCCCCACCCATCGTCCCCTCTTCGTGTGGATCTTAGCCCACGAGCAACGGTAGAGGTCACGACCTGAGGAGTTGCGGCGTTATCAACGCGGTCCACCATTCGCCACACTCTCAATCAGCTGAAGTGTTGAGGGTGGTGATTTGCGAGCAAAATCCCATACAGCGTTTTATGGTACCGCGTTTGCTTCTGCTGCAACCGGCGCGAACCATTCGATATCCTATTCTTTGGTCACACAACCGCAGGTTGGTGTTTTACGATTAAACAATTTCCTTTGACGTCAATTGCGATTATTGGAACAATTTTATTTGGATAACAAAGGAAATCGTTTGCCGGTCCCAAACGCCGGTTGTTTATATTTTGCCAGTCCCGAATGCAGGTCCCAATAGGTTGATGCACGCAATATGTGAAGTAATGATTGAACAAATCATCCCTCTGCGGTGACAGTGCATTCTACCGCGACACGCTGATCTAATACGATCGATTGCGCAACGGCGTTATTTAATATTTTCTTACTGTATCAAATTACTGGATCGCTGGAGCTATGCAGGCGACAGCGCCTGGTCGATGTAATGTCTAACGTAATGTGGGCAGATGCACTCACCTGTTGCTACAACGGATCACCTTAGCGGGGACGATCGAAAGGCAAATGACCTATCCTCTGGTATCCGCGACGGTAGGTGTTGTTTACTTCAGGGACGGTAAGCGTTCGGTTACTTTCTACGCGATATATGTGTCTACGCTATTTGTCCCTCGAAGAAATGTGTATAGTTTCAATAGTTTACCTATCACGCCGCTTTCACATGGTACATGTGGGAAAATGGTTGCGTCCGAATGGCCGCAGTTCATTGCTTCGCTAAAAATATAATCCTCTTTTAGCGTTTGGTACGCCTTTCATCAGTAGCGTCGGTGGGTGTGCTCGTCTGGCGATACATTTCTGCGCTCTTAGTAAGAGATAGCTCAACCGCAATTATCTTCGCACTGACGTTTAACGGTGAGGATTTACTTGTTTCAACAAAGTATGCACTGGGTTGTGGAAATTTGTTCCGCATCTCACCGTGCGATGTTCCATTCTGTGAACAATAGTAGGCTGCGATGGAATAAGCACCCGTATTTCAGGGCAAGCACAATAAGCATTCAACAAAACCAACACGAATCACGGCACGCTAAAATGACCCAATCTTTCTAGATAAGTTAGCTTTGAACTTGTTCCGAACTTGTTCTTTGCGCCAATTGCAACAATGACGCTCTTTCCAATGCTAATTCGTTTCCTCTGCCGGTCTATCCTGCTGTAATTTGGCACGCGTGCTGCCGACGAAACGATGTCCCGGCATCACCATCATTTCCGTGCGAATCACATTGATTGTGCTATTTTTATGGGTCTTTGCGGTGCGAAACATGATCGCCCTTGTTTTACCATCGCCACCGTGTGCTCTGTTCACGAGCTTGTAAATCAAACAGGACCGAAACCGCACAAGTGGAGATGATAGGAGCGCACTGAATAATTAAAAGCAAGTGCACAAAACCTGAGATGGCGCTTGTCATGAGTAACATGGCGCCGCAGCTGGTTGATGATGGTGCCTCCTAGAAATGGTTTACAATGATAAGAACACATCGTGCGATAGATACCTTAGGATGGGGAAGAAGCAGGTACTGGATCGATTGCAGAAAAGCTATTTATTTCAAGAGTGACACCCTCCACTTATGAAAAAGTGCCGCCATAATAAGCTTTTATTGTGGTTGATTGGGATTTGTAGAACCCTTCCTTGGGCACTGTTTCGAGGCGTTGTCACAGAAGTTTCAAGAATGAATTGCCCTCTCATTGACCAAGCACCCTTTACCATCCATCGCTGTCTCTCTTCCTCGCCTTCTCTCTCTCTCTCACACACACACACACATACACACACACACACACACCTTGACCCACATACATCCCGGAATGGGCTTGGGAATGCCAAGTAATGCAATCGCTACAGTAAACAGCTGATAGTGAACCTGATGGTGCTTATCAATCTCCGCTGACGTTGGAGCTTATCTTTGCTGTCCGCACACTGTGCCGTCCACTTCCCAGTCCGCCCAGTTGCTTCGAGGAAGATAGGTCTACGACCTGCACCTTTCGGGTGCCGATCCGCGGTGAGACGCAGTGTTTCGCATACTCGATTCAGTTTGCTTTACTCCAAACGGAGCACCAAAGCGGCTTTCAACCCCGAGAGGAGAAGTTTTAATCACAGAACATAGCCTTCGAACCCACCAGGCTAAGAACCGACGGAAAGTGTGTCAAAAGTTCCGGTTCACTAAGTCTCCCGCAGACCCGGGAAAATAATGACGTCAACAACTAACCGAAGGGAACATCGGAGTCGGCAAAGTGATTGGTACGGTTGCGTTGAGATTCTGACAGCCAGCGGAGCGGAAGGATCGTGGGGATTCCTTTCCAATGCCGTTTCCCTGGGATCGCATCTTGGGAACGTGTGGACACCCGCTTTTGCCCGGCACGGTCCGCATGCCCAAGGCTCACTTAACGCGAAGCCGCCTTGCACTTCGCAGCGTGCAGGCGCTCGATACTACTGCGCAGTGTTCTGCGACGGCACGGTGGCGGTGGCCACGGGTGCAACACGGGGTAGTAATTATAGATTACGAGGTTGAATTTCTTTTTATAAATCGTCGCCACTAATTCGCTTCGATCTGTCGTTGATGCGGAGCAACCCGACCGGACCACGCTTCGACACACGTGCCCTGAGAGCTTCTTCGCCGCGGGACGCGAGTGAATCCGAAACAAACTGATCGTGATGATCACGCGCCCAGTTCATGCCACCAGAGGCCGGCCTCAAACACGCCACTTATCAGAGCGCGGCCTATGAATCACGACAATCTTAGGAACGAGAAGGTAAAAGGATGCTCACTCAAATCCGTCGGGGAATTTGATTGACCACGGAAAGAATGTTGACTTATGGGCTTATCGAGGACATCGAAAAGTCCGGAAAGTGCGACCCAACCCTAAGGGATTAATGGTAACGCTATTGACGACCGCTTCCAAGTTTCCATCCGTTCCGCGATGCATCGGGGCTGGTATGTAGCCATCCTTTCCGCACCGTTTCGTTAGGATTGGGCAATCTATTTCTTCGATTTCGATGCGTCCCATCGTATGTAGAGAGAGAGAGAGAGAGAGAGAGAGAGAGAGAGAGAGAGAGAGAGAGAGAGAGAGAGAGAAAGAGCGACATTTCTGTCCTACTCGTGCGCGTTGCAAAGAAACCTGTTTCCTTGCGGTCCTGCGAACGATAGAGGATCGAGTAAGATCAAACCCACGCAAATATGTGCCGCTGTGAGTGGTGGAATGTTCCACACAGCCAGGTATCTGAAACGGTTTCGGGCTTTCCACGTGTGACACCGTTTCGATAGGGTGTACCGTGGGTTGCAATGAAAGCTTTAGGGACCCGGGGAAGTCGCCTTCGATGATAGATTACAAGACACGCACATCGGTTAGAGACACCCTCTCTCAGCTTCTTACCCTCGCAAGCACTGAACATGTTCAAGAGTCGAGTTCTGGAAAGTTGGCGTTGGATTGGATTGAAAAATCGAACCGAGAGGAAAAGTTAATCTACATGCATAAATCTTACCACGCGAACAACCGTGAATTCTGGGAGGGTTGTGGGTACGGAACGGTATCCCTCTGCTTGAAAAGCGTTTGTTTTAAGCATGGTTCCTACCACCAACGACGATCGAACGTTGCACCCCCGCCGATCGCAGCACTGCGCAATGTGTAGTGTGTGTGTGTTTGAAGGGGTTTTCCTTTTTCTCATTTACCATTTTTACATTCGCTTAAAAATAGCACACCCGACACGCGGGGCGCGATTGTAGCGTGTGGGTGTGTATATGCAGAAAAAGAACGTAGGTTAAATCATAGCCACCTACACACGAGCCCCAGAGAAAAAGGTATCCCCTCATGGTCTCTTCAATTGCCGGCCCGAATCGTCAAACATTTCTATATTTGTACATGATAGCATTTTTGCATTTTGTAGCTAAAACTGGGAAAATTTGCAAGCATTTTCAAGCAAGCACTTGACTTATAATAACGGACCTACAAACAATTACCGCTACCTCAAGGGATTTCGTGAAAACAATCGGAGCGAGAAAGTTAATTACTTTCTTGGGTTTCTTCATCAATATGCTAATAACCGCAGCGTATTGGACGTTTTATTGGACGTGCGACGATCGTTCACTTGGTACTCTCGTGCTTTCTTCACCTTCCCGACTTAACCCGTGCATGTCTTCGGTCGGACACGCTGCCTATTTCGATGTAAATCACACAACAAAAAAGTGTAGAAAACCGGGATTGTCGTTGTTCAGCTCAGGGAGAAGGTCTCCGTTACACTTCCTACGCGTACGCGTCAGGCTTCAGGCTTGGCATAGATTTACGATCATCAGACTGTCGCATGGAAGAAATATCGTCTACTTGCCCATTCGGTGCCATCCGGAAGTTTTATTACGCTTCGTTTGGCACCATGTTTAGACTCGAGAACTCGATCGAGAGGGCGCGATGCTATCGGCATCTTGGCTTGCTGCATCCACGAGGCGACATAATTGACACGCGACGGTCTCGCTCTCGACACCGATTGGCGCCGGCATTTATGTAATTCAGCCCATTTTCGATACAAACATTGCAAGCAAGCCAAAACCGACCGACCGAACGTCCGTCCGTCGGTCCGTCCGTTCGGCCCATCCTCGCCCAATCGGTGCCATAGTATTTGTGATACGCTCTTCCCTCCCCTCCCCCTTCCCCCTTCCAGCCATTGTCGTCTCCACGCCACGGCTAATTGGTGGAGTGAACAATCGATGGAAATTATGATCCCGGTCCGTCCCGCGCATTTCGGAGGAGGTTGTGGTGTGGTGCATGCGTTGATCACGTGATCACCGGTCGTTGGCCGGTTGAGTTTATGCACGGGCCTGGTGGGAATACGCACGGCTACGGCAGCAGGTCGACCCTCGATTTCGTTATCGCACCATCCGGATCGAACGAGGAACGAGTTTTTCGAGGGAAGTGAAACCCATATGGCCGGCATTTATGTCCAACCTTTTTAACAGACCGCAACGCGCCTGCACTGGTGGCTTAATGAGGGAAAGCGAATGCATTCTCGGCATTTCGGGTGCTTAAATTCAATATTTTTATATCAACCACGATGTCACGCTGCGTTCGATATCCGAACGTCGCAACCGTGCAACTTCGTTTGTGCGTAAACAAAATCAGTAATTTGTGGAACTCTTCAGGCTGTGAGGCGACTGTTAAGCATCAGGTTCCATCGCATCGGTGTCCACTGGACACACGAGTGCAGCGTGTTTGTCGCATGGCAAATGGTACCATGCTCGCGTGTGTCCCGCTTTTCATCCATCCATTCATCCTTCCACCCGACTAACGACCGGTCCCAGTAGTAGTGGGCAGTGTCGTCGAGGTCTCCGGCACCGAGCACAGCGGAGGTCATCGGGAATCGCGCTGATAAGTGACCGTGGGCGCCTGTTGATTGGGATGTCCTGCTCGAAAAGCCAGAAGTACATTGCAGGAAAAAAAGTAATAATAACAACGTCGGGAATGGAAACATATGCAGCTGCAAATGCTTGGAGGCTTGCCATCGATCGATTGCACTGAGCGAGGCGAGCCATTCACGTTTGTTAAATGCAATCTGCACCATTACATCCGGTACCATCGATGGTGACGTGGTGTTTGTGTCGCAGGTACAATAATCGTAGATTACAAGCATTAGTAAAAAAGAATTTTTTCGCTTTTTTTTCGTCCAGCTTGCAGGAAACTTTTTCGTCCACCAGAGCCGGAAATGATCTGCCACCAACTGCTACTGATGGTCTTTACAGGTCTACCTTGTGACAGTGATCGGTTTGAGCAGAAGATTAGCTGTACCATGATTTCCTTTAAAATAGTGCATTTCGTGGCGTTTAGGAGTGTCCTGGTGGGGTCACTTCCCTCACAAATCCTCGTATCAACATCACGGTAGAAGCAGTTTATTCCGTTCTAAACCGGTGCTACACCGTTAGAAACAGCAACATGATGTGCAATCGGTATCTGTATCGTTATAGCCGAGCGTTAACGCGTGTTAGTCGCGTGACGAGGAAGCGATTTGCCGCGCCGTCTGAGCAACACACCATGCGGTGCTACACCATGTGTATGCATTATTTATAAAATGACACCCCAGGACCTTGACGCAATGTCGCCTCTAAGCGTATGATACACATCGGTTTTGACCCACTGGCGATGAGTTGACACAGGTTAACACACTTCACGGTTGCTCTTCAGCAAAAGCGATGCACGGTACCTGTGTTGTGATCAATGTCAAGATCAACGTTGGTTTTGTCGATAAAAAACTGACTTAGTAACCGAACGCTGGACCGAACCTGAAATCGAGGGGCAGCAAGAAAAAAAAAACAAGCTAAAATTAGACGTTAATCGTGCAGTGCTTTCAAACCCACCCACCGTCCCCCACCGGGAACGAGATAGTGCCCTTGACATGACAACCGATATGCGCTGCTGGTTACCTACATTCTGCAGGACCAAGTGCAGGAGGAGAACTCCCCCCTCCCCCCCCTCCACTCATTCCGGTCGGTGACCGACGGTGAGCAAACAAACCGAAAATTGCTTCTACATGACTCTGCTGACTTCGATTAGATAAGACGCGCCTGGTGCCACGCTTGGCACACTGGTACCGGTGCGGAAATTTGCCATTAGAGAGTAAGAGCAAACCTCGTCTCGATGCCGACAGTTGGTCGATGATAAGGGGCGTGTATTTGCCGTAGTAAAAACCCATCCGCCAATACTGGACCATGTAATCGAGATTACTACAGCTTCCCGCTTCCAAAAATACTTTCCTCCACCACGATCACGACAGTTCCCATCACCCCATGGCATTAGATCACTCGATCACCGAATGATTCAAGCGTGTATGGTGGTGACCTTTTTGTCTGGCACTGTTTACTGTTTATTAAACTTATACTCGGTCACACAAACAGTGACGGTGTGCGTGTGTGTGAGTGTGGTAGTGGTGGGATTTTACTTTTATTTTCACGCCAGTTTGGATTGATAAGTTTTCGTTGGGCAGTTTGTTTTCGGTTTCGCTTTATAAAACGACCGGAACATTGCTGCGTGCTTCGGTTGAGTGGCCCGCCCTATGGCAATCATCTGCTAACGTGTGCCGTATCTTTACCCACTACCTCCGGTGACCTTTTGCTGCCATCGAGAAAGTGAGTCGTGGCGATCGTTGTTGATTTGTGACCGACAGCGTTTTCGCCACCGATTTCGCTAGTGCAGCTCGGCGAGTATCGGCGTTATCAGGTCGGGCAATTAGAATTAACGATTCCGTGATGAGCCCCGTTATTGATTGTTTACCAATTCTATGTGTCGATTTGGCGAAGTAGAATAAGCAACCAAGCAAAAAAGAAAAACAAGAGAAAAGGATGGAAAATACACTACAAAATCGGGAAAATACCAACAAATGTTCTAACGACTGATAGCAGCAGTTCATTTTGCAGTGTAGCGCCATAGTCTGTTAGGTCCCGCACGGTTACTGCAACGATGAATCGCTAAAATGAAGCCAATTTATCGGCATTCATTTATCATTCCCTCTCTTATGCTTCCAGCAAACACGAGGGCGTTTTCGCTATTAACCTTGGTGTATCTCATTGTACAGTGAAAAAAAAAACAATATATACATATCTGATCGCATCGATTGCAGGGCGGGTTCTTGGTAATGTGCGGTAACATCACACATAGGTGCATGGATGCATGTTCGATAAATGTGTTTTGCCTGAAGTAATGGTACGCCCAGTATCCAGTAGAGATCCTTCGGGTGGGGGGGGGACCGACCAACGTACAACATTGTAGCACTTTCGTTCATTATTTACACCGGAAAAGACGGGAAAGAGACTATTGGCTCATAAATTAACGTCCGGCCGAGGTGCCCCGTGATTGTGTCCCATTGCAAATAATCGTACACCTTTGTGGATCGTAGCAAACCTGTTAATTCTCTCCCCGTGGCCCATGGAATAAATTTCTCGCGTAGGAGGTGAAAGCATAATTTAACACCGATGCATAAGGCACTAAGTCATTGGACACTGGACCAATTGAAATGGGGACGAATTGGATTAGAGAGCGCACGTCTGGCTTCCGAGGCGAACCCCCTTAACATGGTGGAGCATAGTGGTCGATGTTGCAATGCAAGGCCCAAGGAATGCAGCATGTTGGAATGGTTGTGTAGGCAAATCGGAGGCAAAGTGTAGGTCGTAGGTTGATTGAACTGTTTGTATTGCCGGGCTATTTTTTACTTACCTATTTTATGTTGAATTACGAATGTCTCGCCAAGATCCAGTTGGTCGCTAAGTTGCGGTATCCTTCAAACGCTTCAAGGCACGAACTCACGAACTCATGGGATGCACTTTTTTTACACAGGCAACAATCGTTCAGTTAGCAACACAGTGTTGCCTAATCAACGTGCAGGGTGACTTTTCAAGACTACACTCACAGACAGGCACTGACCGACAGAACGGTGTACGGTACGCCCCGGCAAATCTCTCACTCCCCACTGTGGTGATGCCACACGCCGAAATCACTTTGTCGCGTCTCGCTCCGTACGGAACGCGCCTCTCCGCGACGAACGCATCGAATGGCAAACGCGTGGAAAAGGGGAAGAAATTTGAAGAAAGCACCTGTTTTCAAGCCGAGGTTCACTGTTGCCGAGTCACCAAACGCGGACGTGGGCACTGGCTATTTTTAGGCTGAAGTTCACTGGTCAGTCAGCTATCGAGTGATTCGAGTGAAATTTTTGAAGCCACGTCACACGCACGCACGCACGCACGCACAGAAGCTAGGAAGGAAGCGTTTGTTTTTTCGGAGGAACCCCGTAAACCGTAGTTCTTCCCCGATGGATAGAGAGAAGGGCGTTAGAAAGGATCGGTAGGATAATAGTTCCAGCGTTTCAATTCTTTTCGGAAGACCATTTCAAACAAACAGTGGTAGAACTTTCTATCCTTTTCGGTTTCTTGCTTGAAAATATTCCCCGTTGCATAGGAATACCGAACGCAGGAACAACACACAAATACACTGACACTAGAACAAAACTAGAACTACTTGCACAACGGTGGTCGCACTCTGGCAGATGTTGTCTCGGTTTGCTTAATTACAGTCAGCTGACGATGGTTCCACCATCATGGTCAAACGAGCCGAGGACAGGCCAAACTCACGCAACTCAAAGCCGTGTCGTCACACAAGGAAACAAGGAACACTTCTGGCACATGCTTGCACCTATTCCCTTTCGAAGGATACACGATCGGATCGGTTTGACCCGTCTGCCTCGAAGCCAAGCGGCACACGAACGCAAACACACGCGACGGCTGCAACGGGTTGTGCCGTGGAGCGGTGTTAGGAGCTACTTGTTAGGACGTCTTCCAAACGAACAGAGCAGAAAATTCGGCACACCGGGACTGCGGGTTCATGATGTTCTGCGATACGGACGCGCGTATAGCAGGGGACAGGGTAGTCACAAACAGCAACGTCGGATGCTGTCCTTGTGATGCACGGTACTAACGGTGGTGGCGATGATCGTACGAAAAGCTGCGTCCATTTGCTTCGACCGTTTATCGAAGACTCCTGCATCTATGCGCAGTGCGGGGGAATTAAATGGTAACTTCATTCATGGTACGGAGCGCACGATCACGTCCCCGGACGACATTCTCTCGCACGCTCGTGAGAAACGGCGAACCAATCCTCTCCCTCTCTTTCCCTCTCTGTCTGGGACGTGGTACAAAAATGTGACCATTTCTATTGGTTCTAGCAGGTAACTCCGGTCCGTTCGGAACTGGGACAAATCTTTAAACAGGCTGATGAGACCACGATACAGTACGAATTGAAGGATATGGAGCGATTGCAAGTACTGTAGTGACCTTTTGGAGCTAGGCATGCGGAGAGCAATCGATTTTTTCGTTGGGTCTGTTCTATACTCACCAGTGGACCGAGAAGAGACCGAAATTGTTCGAACAATTTTGTGAGAGCATGTTAGGTGGGAATCATAGAGCATTCTCTCAATTCTCCGTACGAGTCTGGTGTTGGTAATGTTGACAAACGAATGCACGGAGATAGCGTTGTTCAAAAGGATCGTAGTCAGCCCTGCGAGCTTGCTTCTGGCGCAAGCAAATCCACCGTACAATGTCACCCGGCGAAAGAATTCATTTATTTATGTAGCCGATCTTTCGGGGTGATAAAAGCTAAGATAAACGGGTAAGGAGCTGACTTTTACTAGCGGCAAAGGGTAAGATTTAAAGTATAGCTTAAGAGGCACCGGGTTTGCTCGTGGCGAGAAAGTTCAACACCGGCATAAGAAAACCCCGATACCTCTTCCTAGCGATGCAGAGCGCAGGGCAGCAGCTTATCAAGCATCTGGGCAAGTACGGCTTATCAGCCTTTGAGCCAGGCGACTCTGGATGCGCCCTTTTTCTGGATGCGCTGGAGTGTAGGCTGATCTTGGGGCAAGAAATAGCAGTAGTCATTATCGGGCAGACAGTTATTATGGCGAGAGTACACCCTCGACATTCATTATCGCGCCCTTTCGTCGGCGCAACCATGGTCAATTACTGTGCTCAATCGTTCCTGATGTAAGCCCATCAGGTCACATCGTGACATCGCTGTCAGCTGTTTATGTTTTATTTTTTTGCACTTCTCCTTTGCGACTCATCCGGGTGAAGGATGTCTGACACGCGCCGACCCATCCACACAGGTGGGTGTGACCTAGGGTTATCCTTTAAATAGAAGCATCACCCAAACAAACCAGCTGTAGGTTCGCAGGGTACGGTAATGTTTACTAAATTAATTAGCTACCTGCACAACTGTGCTTGTAACGGTCGCATCTATTTTCGACCGACCACAAACGAATTTTCCTTCAACGCGCTTCGGAAGCGATCGTTCGATCTAGAGATATCTCGCTTCCGTGCAAGCATTTTTTTTTATTTTACCAATGAGGGGTGTGTTCCGCTCCCAAATTTAGATGAACGCACGTGTTATCGACAGATGTGATGGTAACGTTGTTAGCTGCAGTCTACTACATTTTCTCTCACGATCACTCATAATCCTTTCACCGCAGTATTTGTCACCTTATTTACAGATCGAACAAACACTCTCGGAAGCTGTGATACGTTACGCGAGCGGGGGGGAGAGAGAGGGAGAACATTGCTTGATAATTGATAACACATGCAAAGGGAAAACCACATGGCATTACACGTCCCAACGTGCCTTCCAGGGATCGGACAAATAATCTAAAACAAAATGGTTCGTGCGTGTGTTGGCACGTTTATTACGATGACACCCCTCTAGCAAGCGTGGCGTGGCGTGGCGTAGTCACCATGGTGCTACACCAGGTAGCTACGACGAATAATTGTTCCGTCAGTTTGGGTCGCAGGGCAAAAATGCGTTGCCTTATGTAAGGAGGACTTTTGCTCGGGGAAACGGGTAGTACGTTCCCTACCCGTTGTAGTGAGTGCACGTTTGTTATTGCACCCGTTCACGATCACCGTACCCATACTAACCATTATCACAATTTACGATGCATTATATGCATACTGGGCACTTAATATAAGGCATAGCGTATTAAAAATACATAAAACACACACAAAAACAGGTTGCAACGGATTAAAACAGAACGCGAAACACGTATTTGCCCCCAAAGTGATCGAGCATCGGCCAGAGCCGAACACTGTGGGACGCTTCTTTCTTTGCACTGACTGATCAAATCGTTATCTGTCATATCACTGGCATTTTACATGCGTCTGTGCATGTGACAGTGCGGGAGTACGCACACCATGCGTGACAGGTGTCGTTTAGTCATGCTGTCATTGAATGTCGTTTTCAATTCGGGGCACAATTAATTCGGTTCGATTATCGTTTGGGAAAATTCCGGATCGCATTAGAAGAGCAATGGACCAAAGAGATTAGATGCGTCTTTCTTTGTACAGCAATCAACACCCACAGCCGGGTGTCGGGTCAATTGACGTCATGATGGGCTGTTGGATGACTCGTCCCAGCTCAAAAGCCATAATTACAACAAACGCCGGAGCATCCACCAATTTAGGTGGCGTGTACCCTCCCGCATTAGCGAGGAGATACGCGCGGGTGCGCGCCCGCGATTCTATTCACTTACGCTGCTGGTGTCGGTGTAGTGTGTCATATGCAGCTTCCGTCCTCCACATGGCGTGCGCGATAGTGTGTAGCGATAGACGCGAGGAGGGTCCAAAAATAAACAAATCATGCATCAAGCGCATGCCGACCACGGGTACACCGGATTACCGTCTGGAAACGGGGCTTGACACGGTGGGATTATTTGTTTTGTTGGCACCATCCGCGACCCTTCTACAATCAACTCTCTCGCCACCGGGCACAGCATCTGCAGCAATGAGCACTACGACCACGGCAGATGTCATCCGCTGGCTGCATGCATGGAGTCCGTGGAACCCACCCAGCGCAGCACTACGACTATGACTATGACCATGACGATGCGATCGATGTGGGTGGTGCAAAGACAGCAAGACGATGGAAACGCAGCACAAGCACGAAATCACTGCTCTCTAAGTAAATACCTCAGACGGAAGTGATGGATGACGATGATGACGAGAAGTTTGTCACAAGAAGTGCTGCCGTCTTTCTGAAGTGTGAAGAGAAAGTCAGTATGTTGGGATCGCTCCTACTAACGCCACGTATGCTGCAACCACCAACTATTTCACACCACATGAAGTAGTAGTTTTTGAAGGTACTTTACGAAAACAAAAAAAATGGTATTTGTTTCCGTTATTGAGACAGACGGCAAGGAACCCTTCAGCTTGTCTGGCGCCTACAAGGGGGACGCCCTTCTTTTTCGAATGCATTAATGCATGGCGTAGGCCCATCACTGTTTGCTGCTGCTTCTCTTGCTCCAAGAAACAGGCACTCTTGAAGGGCGGCACTTCTTTTTCCCATCACCCATCCGTAGCACTCACAAAAAGGGCGCTTTATATTGGGTTTGGGATTACCATCCATCATTCTTCGTGCTGGTAACGGCGAGTATTGTGTGATAAAAATCGTTAAGCCGCCTTTGCTTTCCTTTGAAGCCGCCTAATGTCGCACAAGGTAGGTAAAAAGTAACTTCCCGCTGTGAGTGGGAAGGGATTGAATTGGGTTCTTCAAGCACTTTGAGCACTCGATCACATTCTTTCCGCTTTCTTTTTTGGTTTCGAACGTATTTCACAGTGTTTTATGAATGATCGATCGATCGCAGGTAAAAGAAATCCTCTTTCAATCGCCTCTTGTATTCGACAGTGTTTGCATGCATGCCTCTTACCACCCCCTCCCCCTTTCCCTACTCCCCCTGCCTAGTTTTGTATGTAATTGCAAACAATCAACAATCTAGAGTAACCTTCCCGGTCGTTCGCGTCTTCAGTGTATTTTCTTCATCCCAACTAGACCCCACATTCTGGAAATAGGGCTACACGCGCAACCCTTGATCCGTAACATGGCAGCAATTAGCGTTCGATTGCGATTTCCATTCCTTGGCAGCCGTGGCGTGTGCCTTTCGAGCTGTCAAACATTTCACGGAAAGTTTCACCCACTCGTTGCGTTTGCGTTCTATCAAACCGATCCGATAGGTTTGATGGCGCCATACCCGTACGGTAGGTGGCAAACATGATCCGTTTTCAGGATCCGTTCCCCTGCACTGCAGTGGGAACGTGCAACGATTGGGACACTTTAGCTTTCGTTGCTCGCAGTAAAGCCGTACAGTGCAATACGATGCCAGCGACGGGGCTAAACACGAGCACGTTGTTTCCACTTGTTGCACGGCATTGAATTTTATCTGTCGAAAAAACGAAAAAAGCTACACGTGAGCCACACCGACCGGAACCGACGGAGCGGATGAGGAAGCGACACACCCACCGCATCGTCGGAAGAAGATTGCCTGCTGGATGTGTGAAACGATGGCGGACATGAGAATCGGTGCAAACGAAATTTCGTCGTGGATCGAAATCGATACGGACTGAACGAACACTGGGTAAGCTTTGCAAATCACGCGGTTCGTATTTCGGCACTTGCTTGCACGACGGCCGCCCGCCTGCATTGTTCAGCTGTAATTCGATCGATTAGCTGATATTTTCTGCATCATCTTATGTGCGAGATGTTAAGCGTACAGCTTCGTGGAACCACGCACACGACCGTGAAAGAAATATTAGATAGGTTTTGGGATAGAATTTCGTAGAATGAGATGGCGGGAAACTTGACTCTGAAGCGAAAAAGGTAAAGATGACCGGAAGCAGATGAGAACGCCAAATGCTATTGGAAGTAGCGTTGCTAGTGTTGGGACCATTTCGCATTTACATTCTTTCTTAAATAACGCTAAAAAAACCATGTTTTTTTCGTTCCTAGGGATTATTTAGTTCAAATATGTTTGTCTTACATTACAATCCGTCTCACAAGAAAGGAAATTCTATGTTTATCTGCTGTACGTCCATGTTGCTATAGATTATTTTAACGGTATAGAAATGTTCACTTCAGTGTTAGACCACTCCACTCGATCCGTTGCTAATCGACGCTAGTCGCTAGTCATTGGTGATTGTGTCCACCGCCCAAATGAAGTGCTCCGTTTAATCTGATTCGCTTTCGCTCTCCGACTGGAAATCACCGACGTTGATGGAAAATTTGTACTCCTGATCGCAGCCGAGATACGAATCACTCATGTAGTATAGCGTGTACTCGTGATGGCCCGGACTTGGAGCGACAAAGTTCAGCTTCACCTTTGCCTTCTGCTGCAGCGTAAGCCGTTTGATCGAGAGAAGCGAATTCGTCTTTGGATCGCCGATCACCACCCACCAGCCTTCTTCGCGTTTCTGTGTAAAAAAAAAGATACAACACGGAAAGTAATGTTAGTCACCATCATTTAGCATACACTAAACAAAACCAATAGAAGAGGATGGGATGAGAAGCACCACTTGCTTTATCGTTTTGGCTTTGTAGGATGTTTAGTAAAGGTCATATCTCTAACTTGCATCTGACGATTTGCGGTTTCTTAGCTTTACGAACTACCTCCCATCAAGCATTAACCAACTGGCCCAACTGACTGACACCAAACGGGTAATAAGATAGTGTTCGGGCGCTTGCTTGCGATTAATAATGATCGATTATTGGTGACCGCTCGGTGGATTTCATTTAATCTCGGACTGATGTATCTGGCATCCGCATTTTTTTCTTTTTCTCTTTTGCTCTGCTGATAATGTCTCGATTATCTTGGCTCCGATTACTAGCTCTTGGGAAGTTGTATCAGATTACATAGCTGGTGCACCACTAGCGCCGCTTTGAATGCAAATTTTGCTCTTTATTCACGTTTCTTTGGGATATTGTATCGTATTTTGTTTGGTTAAGCATGATTTTCTTCACAAACAATACCGATCGCGGTTGGAGTTGCTAGTCTTTATATTACTTAACACATCGCTAAGAGGACAATAATTACCGTAGGTAGATCCGGTTAGACAAGTTTTAATCTTTAACATCTTTCAAACCATCAACAGCAACCGGAGAGATGATCCACTATACTACAACATCCTGTTTACAGATCATCCACTCTGCTTTTACACGATGTTCGAAAATCTTGAAACGACCCAAACGGCACGGCGCAGTGCGCGCACACACCGGTAGTACCGTTTCATTGCGCAATTGAATAAAGCACACCAACCGCTGCGAAGCAACGTACAACGTGCGTCTTATCAGTTACACTTATAATTCTTATTATCTTTTTTTTCATTAATTGCCAATACTCATGGCGCGAAGTGTGCCAAGGCAGCAAAAAGCCAATAAACCATACTTTCTATCAAATTAAATCTATCACCAATCCACCAACTACTGCCAGTCACACTCACCTGCGGGAAGAATGGTGCAATGACGGGGCCCGAAACATCGTCCTCACGCTCCAGTGTAACCTCCACATCGACGGACGATCCTGAATGAATACGATCCTTGTCGAGGACGGCGAATGTGAGCTCAATGTTCGGGTAGCGGTTGCAGAACCGTGCTACATCCGACATTTGCTGATCGGTCATCTGCAGCAGGCGCGTTCGATCGTCATCGTCCAGCTCCATAATGTCAAACACCGTCTCGATGCCCTTCTCCTGGCAGCGCTTAATAATTTCCGCCGTGAAATGGGGCAACTGCTTCAGATACGAATCTTTGCTCCACATCGCCTGCGTTACCATTTGGGCCAGCTCCATGGCGGCAACGGCGGGCGATAGCCAACCGTTTGACGAAAGCACATCGACACACGCTTGCACCAGCCGTATCGCTTTGCCCAGGATTTGTTCCGTGTCACCCTGAAGCTCCGCACCGAGCTGCAGCCGCGAGAGATGAGCCTGCAGCAGCAGGTTCGTCTTGATGTGTGGATCGTTGTACTTGGGCGCGGTACCGTTCGGTCCGGTAAGTTTATTGGGCAACCGGGACGCTAGACTGCGCAGTATGTTGTCTTCGTGGTGGCGCACGATCAAATCCTCGTACTCGGCGGCAGACGAAATGATCTCGAGCAGCCCCCGGATCTTTGTCTTGCTGTTGAGCGACAGGCTGAACAATTCGATCGTGGTGTAGTTGATGTAGTAGTAGGCCGCAATCATGCCCAGATTGAGCGGGAGCGCGTCCATCTCATCCTCCACGCCGATGCACTTCGATTGCTCCAAATCGGACAGGGTCGATTCGACCAGCTCCGACAGATGATCGGATAGGTGACGATGCGTGACGCCCTGCAGGTTGTAGTAGTTCGGGTTCTGTGTGAGCCGCCGGTACAGGAACGTCCACGTTAGGTAATCCACGGCATCCTGCTTGTTTTCGATCGTTTTCGTCACAATCTCGGCGTTGAAATGATCGTGCAGCCGATGATCCAGATGGCTCTCCACTGGCAGCGGTTCGTTAAGAAACTTTTTATAGAAATCCTTTTTCGAGCTCTGGCACATCAGTACCGCTTTCGCATCATCATCGTCCAGTGGACGGTTTGCGCGGCCAATCATCTGCAGCACGTCCGTAATCGGATAGTCGTCGTACGAATGGCTGCGTCCGTTGTAGAACTGTGTGTCCATAATGATGACCAGATGGGCGCTTATGTTCAGCGCCCAGCACAGTTCCCGCGTACAGATGGCGATCTGTACGGCACCAGAGTCAAACAGTTGCTCCACCATACGCTGATCGGACGCGGTTAGTCCTTCGTGCATGTACGCCACCCCCTGCGAGAGTGTCTCCTTCAGCGTCTTGTCCGTCATCCGATCCAAGAATGGTTTAATGTCGTCCTCTTCCGCGTGGAAGAACCGATTCGGTTGCATTTCAGCGGCACAGTACGTCAACACATCGATCGCCGTCAGGCGGGCTAGCTTGCGTGACGTCACGAACACGATAACGGGTTTGTGGGGGCTGAACTTGGTGATCGCATTGTACACCGGTTTCGACATGGCAGCGACACGGGACGCATTGTGCGTTATGTTTAGTCCCTGTACGTGCAGTTCCAGCGGAATCGGGCGCACGGAGGGATGGAAGTTGAAGGTGGCGTTCGTACCACAGCCGAGCCATTGGGCGATATCGCGCGCATCCGCCAGCGAAGCCGATAGAGCGATGATGCGTATCGGTTGTTCGGTTTGCGAGGAAATATATCGCATACGCGAGCAGGCCACCTCCAGCACGGGGCCATCTTCGCCCCCGATCAGCTGCAGTTCGTCCACGATGAATAGCTGCACGTTCTGGACGTTCTTGCGCTGCTTCCAGCGGCGCGATAAGACGTCCCACTTGTCAGCGGTCGTGATGATGATTTGGCCCTTGGCGATCAGCTTCAGATCGGTACCGGTTTCGCCGGTTAATTTCACCACCTTACAACCGAGCGACGACTGACCGAACCGTTGATGCCACTCGTGAAACACGAGATCCGCCAGCGGGTCACGGGCGACCAGATAAACAACGCGTCCGGCCGGGTTTTGGGAGAGCAACCGGAGCACGGCAAACTCCGCAATCGTTGTCTTACCGGATCCGGTCGGAGCGCCGACGAAAACGTTATCCTCACTGTTATACACGGCATTAAACACTTGCGTCTGGATGGGATTAAACTGCGGGAAACGATCGGTGTACAGCGCCTCGAAGGAAGGATCCCGCAATGCACTGATCGGAAGTGGCTGCAAGTCGAGCAGTTCCGTCGGCGGAAGGTTCTTCTCCGGAAGGATCAAATGACGGAACGATACGGGTAGCTGCGTTTCCGCACCGATCCAACGGTCGGACACAATGCGCAAGAAGTACTGCGGAGGCAGAGGCTCAAACACGGGTACGAAAAACTTCACCAAATGATCGTCCGTGCAGTATTTCGCCTTCAGCAGGAAGTATTCGTGGTGCAGGATCACCTCCGAGTCGACGTCCTCCACCAGTATCCAGAACGCTTCCGACTGACCATGCACCTTTTCGTCCCACTGGAAGTCGGGCGTGATGGTTAGCTCCACGCGCAGGGTGGATCGCGTGATCGGCTGGATGTGGGTGGAAAGCTCCAGCTTCGGGAACTGGTGGATATAGCGGTAGAGCGTTTTGCCCAGCTTCGGCACACGGATCAGTTCGCCGATTTCGTTCGCCTCCAGATCGTACAACCGCTCCCAGGGGAAATTTTTCTTCTCGATTTTCTTCACAATCTCCTCGGGCATCTTGCGGAACTGGCGCAACGGGGACATGCTCTGCCACATGCGCCGATCAATCATTTTGCACAGCGTGAGACACTTGTCCGCCAGCTGGGCCCAGCCACGGTGAAGCACGATTTCGAAGATTGCACGCAACAACCGCGAGGCGGACTGTGTAACGTACACCATATCGGCCATGAGTGCGAATCCTTCCAGCTTCAGCTGCGAGATGTAAGCTTGCAGCAGCACATTAACTTTGGCGCTAGGTTCCTCCATGCTTTCCTTGATCGGAATTGGCACGCGCTCCATCAGCTTCTGTAGTTCGAGTTTCTCCTCCTCACGGACGGTGATGTTGCGGAACTCACCGGACAGGGAGAACACGCGGAAGAGTTCGATTTCGCTGAGCGTCGGTTTAAGCAGCTGATGGTACGTTAGCATCGTGTCGTGTGTGCAGTAGTAGTGCGACGCAATTCGTCCCACCTCCGTCACCTGCAGGTGACCGCTCTTGCGATCGTACTTGATCAATCCACTGCGTTCTAGACGAATCGCTGCGGTATGAATGAGATCAGCTCGGAACTGCTCCAGCAGCGGATCTTCCTGTACTGCGTCGATCGATACACCGTAAAGGGTTGGCTGACGCAGCATGCGTATGTAGAGGTAGGTGTACCCGAGCCAGGTTACCGCATCCTTCACGTTCTGTACCGTACCGAGCACAATCTCGGCGTTCAACATATCCGGCAGCTTCGAGATGAGCTGCGACTCGATCGGTAGCTGTTGATTCAGCAGCGACAGATAGTACTGCAGTTCGCTGTGGTTCGTGATAAGAATGCCTTCGCCCTTCGTGTCGTATTGTGGGCGACCGGCACGACCGAGCATCTGTAGCACATCTAGCGCACCCAGCTCAACCCAACGGCCTTTCTCGGGATTGTACACCTGCGTGCCCTTGATGATAACGGTGTGTGCCGGTAGATTTACACCCCATGCCAAGGTGGCGGTCGAAACGAGCACCTGAATGTGTCGATCGGCGAACAAATCCTCCACCAGCGTACGATCCACACGCGTCATGCCAGCATGATGAATTGCGAACCCGTACGGTAGCAGATCTTTCAGTTCCTGGTTTTTCACCTGATCCGCCTCGGATCGTAACACCTCCAAGCTGGCTGAACCCTCGCGCAGAAACGATCCCAGCGTATCCTTCTCCAAACACATATCCCGCACGGCTCGTGCCGTTTTGCCCGTTTCCTTGCGGGAATGCACAAACACCAGTACCTGGTTGCGGCCGGCATGCTCCATTACCTTCTCGTACACGATATCGTTCATCACCTGGAACCGTTTGAGGGCTTTCTTCTCCGTGACACCGATGTATTGCTGCTCGAGTGCTACCGGCCGGTAGCTATTGTCAAAGTAAAACAGTCCCGTCTCGGGACGTACGCGCAGAAAGGTGGCCACATCCTGGTAGTTGGGTAGCGTTGCCGACAGTCCGACCAATCGGACGTCTTCCTGCGTCGTTTCGATGTTTCTAATCGTGCGCGCAACGAGCGCCTCCAGCACCGGCCCACGCTCGTCGTGCAGCAGATGAATTTCGTCGATAATGACCAACCGCACAAACTGCGTGTAAGTCTTTTCACCACCTTTGCGCGTTATAATGTCCCACTTTTCTGGCGTGCAGACGATCACCTGTGTTGCGGCTATCTGCTCCCGGCTCAGCTGATGATCACCGGTCAATTCGGCTACGGTTAAATTGTATGTGGCCAACCGGCGCCCGAAGTTACCCACCATTTCCTGTACCAGCGAGCGCATCGGCGCAATATAGATGATTTTAAACTCGTCCACGTTGATCGTGCCGTCGTCGTTAATGTGTTTACCGATTTCGCGCATCATTGCGAGCAGCGCCACGTTCGTCTTACCAGCACCGGTCGGAGCGCATAGCAGCATATTTTCGTCGCTCTCCAGGGCACTCTTGTACAGCTGGCTTTGGATGCGGTTGAGCGTTTTGAAACCGTTGAACACGGGCTGCACGTACTTCGGCAGCTTTTCGATCGCAATCAATTCTTCGTCTTCGTCGAAGGGACGCGGCTTCAGGGCGGGAACGTGGACTTCCTCGTAACCTTTGCGCTGCTTTCGGAACGATCCATCCGGCAGCTGGCAGCGCTTGTTCGCCATTAAATGGGAACCCTGCGTGAAAGCTATTTCGTCCAGCTCGAGCACGTTCCGGTTACCAATGATCTGACCCTGACCGGAAACCGCCCGATCGCCTCCGCCACCTCCTCCCATTTTTTCCTCCATATCGTCCATGATGCCATCTTCGCGTCGTGATCGTAGCGACGGCTTACTATCTGACCCATCGGCACCACCGTTCGCATAGTCTCGACTTTCCTGCACCTCCTGCTTACCCGTATCGAGCTGGCGGAGAATTTTCGCCAACGCTGCGTCTGCCTTCATACGCTCTCGAATCTTCGCTCGATCGCTCTCACACTGCGATTGTGCCAGCATCGTACAGTAGAGGATCATTTGGCGATTCTTCTTCAACTGCTTGATGAAATCGAAACAATCGAAACCCAGTAGAATGACCAGCTGATTTTCACACTCCCGATCGTCGCTCGACTCTTTCAGCACGCTCAACACTTCCAACGCCTTCGATTGTGACGTCATCGAATCGTTGTAATATTTGCGCAGGCAACGCTGCAGCCAGTGGGCATCAATGTCGCGAGGGTCGAGAGCCTTTTCCTTCTTGTTCATGTCCTCGCCACCGCCAAGATTTTCCGCGTGCAGAATACCATCGTCCCGAGCCTCTTCGCCCTCATCTTGTCCGTCATCTTCGCGCACCTCACCGTATTTATCCTCGTCCGACTCTTCCTCGGACTCCTCGAAGCGCACGTTAATGCCGTACGTTTCGTCGATCGGTTCATCGCCACCGGGACCCGCTTGGCCAGCGCCACCAATCGCAGTGGCCGCCTCTGAACCGAAGTCGGTTATTTTCTTCCCCAAGTTCACTAAAAGTGCGAACCGCTCGTCCGCCACCGTTCCCAGCAGACCATCTATTTCCCGCTTCTTTTCACGATCCTTCATGCGATCTTTCTTCAGCACGGCCAATATTTCATCTGCCGCGCCACGCAATATGTCACGCGGCTGGTCGCCGATAGCTTCCTGGATGAAGCTGAGCAGCACTTCGTACGTTTGGCGCGTTTCTTGCGTTTTCGGTCGATAAACGATGCCAACCATCTCGTCGATACCCTCCGACAGCAGGGTGGCGCCCTTCATGCTGTTGAAATCGTACTGCGCCTCGTCACGCTTCTGACGTTTGGCTTTCCGTTCTTCCGTCTTTTCCGGTTTGCTGCGCTGGGCTCGGTCACCCATGCGGGTACCGTCGAGCTTGCCGACCAGCGAAATAACCTCACCCGTCGCCTCATCGCGCCGTGGTCGTTCGATGAGACGAACATCCGCTTGCAACACGAGATTCGAATTCTGTTGGCGATGCAAAAACGGAACATTGCAAAGAAATCTACCATCGGGATATTTCCATTTCACAACACTTACCGCCTTGTACTCATACTGAAGCTGTCTTGCTGCTGCGTCAGCCATGCTGTTCTTCTTCTACTCAGGAGCTGTACACCAAAAGTTTAATCCCAAACAGCGCCTCTACACAAATGGACTTATTATCTAACTTTGTCTTATCCTATTAACTATAATAAAGATGGAAATTGGTTGATATTTTCACAAATGTTTTTCACACGAGTCAAGCGCATCTGGCTTGCTGTCGGTTGTTTTGACGTTTTAATGCGGTTTGTGGCGTTGGTGTTGGTGAGTGTGAAAATTACCCAGCGAGCAAAGACAGCATCTTGTTTGACATCACTATCAAGGCACATAGTGTGAGACATGGTAGCATATAGAGTTTAAGACAACTTTCATTACCAGGTTTCATTCGGATTTATTTTAAAAAAGATTAAAAAGGGTTACCTCATCTACATTCTTTTCGTAAAGCACAATGAACGAAGTACCAGTACGTACACTACATTGCAATATTTTTCTCTTAGATGGCGCTTTCGGTGCATATTATATTTCATCGTGGCTATAGCACCATTTCCCATGACAGTTTGTTTGTCAACGAACTCACATGCACAGAAGAAGAGAAAGAAGAAGCAGCAAATACTGAAAACGTATTGCCGTGCGTAATTTTGTGTAAATTTGTCTAAAACGGTACTCGTTTTAGGAAAAATAGAAAGTGTTTTTTCCATGCCAATCACCGTGCCTCACAATGGAAAAGACGGAAGATGATAAAAGTCGGAAATCGTCGGTGGAGAAAAGTACGTTTGCACATTGTTTATGAACCAACCCGCAGACGGTAGACGTTCGAAGCTTTATATTTAATCGCACACAACTATTGCGTTTTCCGGTAGGTTCGAAAAAGAAAAGTGACCGCAAGTCCCGCTCGCGAAGTCGCAGTCGAAGTCGTAGTAGATCGGACAAACGCCGGAGCCATTCACGCAGTCCGAACTATCGCCGGCGACATGCCGGCCGGAAGCGTTCACGTAGTCCCCCGATGTACCGATCGAGGCGTAGGTCACCCGACCGAGGACCTCCCTTGCGCCGCCATGGACGACGAGGAGGCCGACGTAGCCGTTCACCAGGGATGGGTGGCAGGGGAGGCATTGGTGGAGGTATGGGAGGAATGCAAATGGGAATGATGGCCGGTGATCCGAGTGGTGGTGGGTACATGATGCAGGGCGGTATGTACGATCCCTGTTACGGAGCATATGCTAACAATGGAGCGTACATGGGTGGTTATGGTGCATATGACTACGGTATGGTTGGAGGTTACGGCACCGGCACGATGATGGATCCCTCACAGGGTATGATGATGGGGTCCGGGTGGGAACACGTACCCGTGCAGCCGGTTGTCCAGGAAACGGAGGAAGAGAAACGGAAGCGTGAAGGTGAGCCGCGAACTACCAAACCGGACATGCTATGTATTCATTGGGTCTTCCACGGCGTGGTTGCTACAACACTGTTTTCTTCTTTTTCTTTATCGTTGTCATGCAGCTGCTATTACGTTCGAGTTGTTGAACCAGCGTGCTGCGTTGAAAAAACAACGCGACGATTACAAACAGCGCGCCGGGGCACTGAAGCGTGAACTGAAAACGCTCAAAGAGCAACGATCGGATCTCTGTTCTGGACGTGAGCCACCGTCGCCAACAACGAACAACTTTATTAAAGAAAATGACAAACTACAGGTAGGTAGTGATCTTATCCGAATATTTTATTTAAAACGAACTATTTTGAGCGCGCACATACACACACCTAATGAACGTAGACGTTGTTTTGTTACGAAGTGTAACAAGTGTGCAAACAAAAAGCAAAAAAAAAGAAAAGATAAATGATAAGCAACATGATGTTCCAATAGGTATCTTTTCTTACACAAGCGCGTAGCACCACACAAACAAGCCTAATCTCATTGTTAAACCCTTAGAATTATCACTGAAATGGCTACGCGCCGCACTCCTGGACGATAGTTTTCTCTATTTCTCCACTTCTCCCACAGCCTTTTGATAGATGATTGAGAGATGAATGTGATTGCAAATTGCAACAGGAACGAACGAAATACTCTGCACACAGGAAACAGGAACCAAAACACATCCGTATTGCTCCCTTTTGAAGCTAAAGGTCGAGCCCGGCGCAAAATGCATCTGCTAACGATGATGCCGTTGTTGTAGGCTAGCAAGATTGTTAACAATTGTACTATGTGTCTCTGTAAGAGTGAGATGTATCTTGAAACGCAGGCAAAGAAGAAAAACAATGCTATCACTAAGAAACGCAGACAAAAAAGTGATCGTTTTGTTTCTTGCGCTTCAGCATACGCTTGCTCCATTCTCGAAAAACATGTAAACGTAGAATGTAAGCATGCAGCTCGATGATGTTCAACACATCCGGATCCGGTGGAGCCCATACTATCATGCATTATTCTCATCTATATGATGGCATCTGATGCTGCCTGACCAGCCTGATCCAGTGCATCGTTTTTGTAAGACACTCACGAGTGACTCATTCTAGCGGTTCAAGCACAAACAACCTTCTCCCTCTCAGCCGGAACCAAACCACCCCTTTCCTTGATCGGGTCTTCTTGGCGGCAAATGCGGCGGTCTCGTTGTGGCGTCCAATCAGCCAAGAAAAGAAAAACCAAACCTCATTCAACACCGTGCTTTCTGCAATTTGCGTTAAGAGATTCGGATTAAAGAAAGGTTTTAAACGCAACTTCAAACACTTCCAACTGCTGGCCGCTGTGAACCCCCGTGCCTTATTAATCGGTGCTACTCGTTTGCTCTTTTCTCTTTTCTGTTTCGCTTTCCGTTTCCGTCTTCTTCGCACGTTCGTGGCGCACAGTCTCAAATACAGGACAAGATTAAGACGATCGAAAATGTGATCGATATGTTGGAAGGTATCATAGCGAAGGATCGAACACCGTCGCCACCACCGATGCCGCCGACACCGCTCGCAACCATTCCGGATGCATCAACGGCACCCGGTGCCATGTCACCGACAGTTGGCGCGCATGAAGGCGATGGAGAGGCCGGTAATCGTATGCTGAGAAACCCTTCACCAACCGCACGTCCCGAAGGCGGTGCGGCAGATCGTGAACGATCGGAATCACCGTCACCGGAACGGCTTAAGAACGAGATTCTGGAGAGCATGAATGCACGCGGAAAGCGTAAACCATGTGACAAAAGGTGAGAGAATACACAAGAGTGTCACCGTGAAATGTGATTATGATGCATTTTTATACCGTTTTACCTCCCACAGGCAAGCTGACCATTCCGAGGGAAAGAAGAAAAAGTCACCCTTCAACTATGTACATTACGATCCGGAGGTGCATTGGTGCGCCAGTTGCAACGTTTTTCCCAAAACGGCCCGTGACTATCTGACACACCTACATTCGGAGCAGCACAAATCACGAACGGTGATCGAAGAGGGGTCCAGTGAGGAACAAAAGCAGAAGGCAGCACCTTGGCGTGCGCAGCTGGATGCCGACGATACGATGGCTAATCCGGACGCATCGTCCAAGCGGACTCCCATCAGGGGTTTGCAGTTTTTCGTTCCAGCTACGGCGTGGTACTGCAAGCTGTGCAACTACTGGATGGGCGATCTACACTGCGCTTCGTGGCATTTGAAATCACAAAGCCATGCCGACGCTTACGGCGTAAGTTGACGTGATGTGGTATTGTTAATTTCTTTCAGATACTTTATGGCAACTGGGACCCATTCCAAATGGGTTAGATTCTTTTCTATTAAACTTGTTGAATGTTTTATCGAGTTTAAATCAATTCATTCACAACTCACAAACGATTATTGAAAAGTAGTAAATATGTAGTCATGCTTCTTGTCGTTGTTTCTTATGAACCTTTCTACTCTGTCGTTGTGTGGACCAGAAATATATCGATGGGCACAGGAACTTCGAGATGGAGTGGATGTCGGATCGTCAAAAGGCGTACGAAGAATGCGTTCGTCAGGATGTGCTAGCCAGCGATGGCGATATTCCCGTCCCACCGCCACCGCCAACAGCAGAGGAGCTTCGGTTTGCCACGACTGGTACAAAGTCCTCAACATCGCAGGATTTGTTTGCGGACACCTCCCCGTTCAAAGTGCTGCCGAAAAGCGCCAACCACGAGCCGAAGAGTGGTGGAGACAGCGTGCCCCCAGTAGTGCCACCGCCGCCACCTCCACTGATTGTAAAGGACGATCCCCAACCGTCGTCCTCGAGTACGGCGAAGAAGTCGAAGAAAAAGAAATCTCGCAAAGAAGAGCGACGGGAGAAAAAGAAGAAGAAACGCTCAAAGAAACGTAAGCGAGCGGCGGCAGCAGCAGCGGCTGCATCGTCGAGCTCCTCTTCGAGCAGCAGCTCAGAGTCATCGGATTCTGAATCAGATTCGGCTTCGGATAAAGACAGCAAGGGTAGCACGAAGGATGAAAATCCGATACACGCTGCAGTGCGTAACATTTTGAATGCGAAAGAAGTGAACGCACGGGAAGTGATGGCGGCAGCCGCCGTCGCCGCAGTTGCCGCTGCCGCCTCAAAACCCAATGCATTAAATGATCCACCTGTGGGAGGAGTGGATCCAAACTTGGGTATGTATTTGAAATTAGATTTCACAAAACAGGAGCAACATATTAATCGTACTAACGCACTTTCCTCCCGCACAGGAAAATGGACAGTTGTTCATCCGGCACAGGAACGGAAAATGAGTTCAGCACCGACGACAGCACCATCGGCTGCACCGTCCATTTCTTCATCAGCGGCAGCGCCATCGAACTCATCTTCCCAGCAGAATAATTTGGCGGATGAGAAAAAGCGTAACGACGAACGGGAACGGGAGCGGGAACGTGAAAGAGAACGATCTCGAGATCGTTCACATGATCGTTCTCGTGACCGCTCTCGTGAGCGTTCTCGTGATCGGGAACGTGACAGACGTAGTGTGGATCGTCGCGATCGCTGGAATCGTCGGGAAAGTCCGATCGATCGTTATGGCGGTGGGCGCGATCGTGACCGAGGCAGACGCACGGATTATCGCGATTATCGTGATCGTCGCGATCGGCGTCGCAGTCGTTCGCGGGGACGAAGAAGCCGAAGTGGCAGTGGCCGTGGATATGGACGTCGGCGATCGTACTCTCGTTCACGCTCGCGTTCGCGTAGCCGATCTCGATCGAGCCGTGGTAGCCATCGGGTGATCGAGAAACCGTTCGTAAACTTCCCGCCCGAACCGAAGCAGAGTAAGACGGACAAGAAACCATCCAAAGCACTAACGAAACCGTTTAGCCGCGGTTCGGATGCCACAGGAGGTAGCAGTAATTCATCCAGCAAAAAGAATAAATCATCTACGAGTACTAAATCGACGGCAGTCGGATCGTCCAGCGAGAAAGGTGCTGCTGGAACGAAAAAGCTTCCATTTATTGGTCGTATGCCAGTGTTTAAGAAGCAGCAGGCCGATAATGCAAAGAAAGAGGAAGCTGCGGCCGCGGCTGCAGCTGCCGCAACCGTTCCTGGTGCAGAGGGGCAGAGTGAAGTTGTTGGGCCCGAGCAGCAACATCAGATTGCCAGCTATACTACCTCGGATATTACTGAGCACGCATCAGAGGAAGTTCCACCCATTGGCGAAGAAAACTCTGCATATAACTCCGCAATGATAGCGCAAACTTCGCAAGATCCCTATCAGTATGCGACAATCCCGGTAGGAGAAACAACCACACCGGAAGACATGGACTTGGTAAATGCCGAAGAAAATCAAACCGAAGAGGGCACTCATCCAAACGTAGCTACAGACATCGGAGTGGCTCAGGAGCCGGAAACGTACGACGCAATGGTGGATGAACAGTTGCCAGGAAAATTACCGAAAGACTTGCAGGCAGCGCTCGACATGATCTACGACGGTGGCGATAAGCCGAAGCGTGCGGACGTCATTGCGAAGGAAGCGGCTGCCGCAGCAGCAGCAGAAGCTGCGGCGGCCGCGGCTGCAGCAAAACCTCCGGAAATCGTACCATCTCCGCACGAGGGAACGCTTGTACCGGGCATGGGCGTTGCGATGATGTTGGACCACGATCAGCCGCACATGATCGTGCCGGAAACGATCGATATGTACAACCAACAGTACGCGATGGACTACGGAATGCATCCGTCGTACATGACCGCCGGCATGATGGCCGGTATGGCACACGGTCACGGTGTCGTTCCGACCGACATGCATTATGTGGAGGACGAAGCGCAAAACCAACCGTTGGACAATATGATGTACGCCTCGGGGGCGGCTGCCATGATTCACCACCACCAGCTAGTGACCGCCGGTGCGCTCGACCCAAATGCAGCTGCTTACGCGATGGCGATGGTTGCCAGTGGCGCTGCTGCTGCTGGATATCCTGCCGAAATGTTGGCTATGTCACATGGCCAAACCGTAACGGACACCCATGGACATGTGTTGGCTGGAGCAGATCAACAACAGCAGCAGCAGCAACAGTTGCCTACGGAGTATGCTGTTGCGAGTGATGCGTACGACGGCGCTGCTGCAACTGAAGAACCGCCAGCGTTGGAACAAACGGCAACGGAAGATGGTGATGTAGAAGCAAACGCAGTACAGAAAGAAGCATCAACGATTGCACCAACAGAACCGGGAGACAAATCTTCAACCGCGGAAGACAACATTGTCGAAGAACCGGAAATGACACACGGTAGTGCTAACGAGGGCGAGAACCAGTCCATCGAAATGGAGCATGTTACAGAGGAGGAAGCTTATGCTTATACTCAACAAGATTCACAGCGCCATCCCCAAGGAGAACAAGAAAACGAAGAAGAACCACCAGGTTCGGATAACGATGACGGCAATAGATATGTCGTTGCACCGGAAGTGGAAGAAGATGAACATTTCGTAGAACAATCGTCCATGCCCTCGAACGAAAACGAAACCTACGAGCCGCAGATTGCATCGGACGAGTCTTACGAGCAGGAGGCAGAGCAGCAGGAAGAGATGCCTTCGACTGAATACTACGAGCAAACGTTATCGGAAGAATACTACGTAGAACATCAGGTGGAAGAGGACGAGGAGGAGGATGAGGAAGAAGAGGAAGAGGAGGAGAAGGAGGAGGAGGAAGAGGAGGAGGACCAGCCTCTGTCTTCGGATGATCATTTTCAGCGCGGTGTAGAGCCGGTGCGATCGACTCAATCGGTGCTGGATAGTATGATGGCTGCGGCTATGGCCGATTACGTTGAGGAGGAAGTCATAGGCGAACATTCGAATGATTCGTAATCATTTCCTGCTTCTTATGTACAACACTGTTATCGTCTTGCAGATAACATAACCAAGATTAAGATTTTAGCTCGATTCATCGGTGGTTACAACTAAGGTGGATTATTTGAAAAAAAAAAGGAAAATAGTTTGGTATATCGCGCTGGATCTTCCAGACGCCAAATGACGATCGCATTTCGAGCATAATGACGGCCATTTAACAAAGGTATGCAAATTTGCAGTAGGGTTTAGCACGCCAGTCTCGCACTGTGTTGTTACATTCGTGGAGCGTGAAGTGTGCACGAAGGTGAGCATACAATAATGGATAAAATAAAACAAAGGATGTTTACCAAGGGTATACCAAGTGTTGATATCTTATTTTCTTTTACTCGTCTTGTGTGATGAACTGATCCTGTTGACGTCATTTTGGTTTTTCGTTCGTTAACTTTGACACCTCTGGAGTGTCATTGAAACGTTAAACTTCGATCCAAATATACTCAACGCACTACGCAAATACGCTTTACTAAAGTGAATTAAAGTTTCATTTTAATCACCATCGAGCCACGAGAGCAACAACAACAACAACGAGCACTTCAATTTCTATCAAGGCAAATGTGATCGGCCAACAACAAAAAAAAAGAGCGTATTTGTTTACAATCTTTCAAGCGGCAAATTTCCACACTATCAACTCATTTCCAATAAAGGAGTGCTTGCGTTCTTCCTGTTCGAAGCAACATACTCCCACATTTTTCAGTCGTGACGCTACTGGTCGGGAAACTCCCTTCGAAAGTAAGATGAAATGTACCAAAAATACTGCTGATGATTAATCCCAGCGTGCGTTGCCTTTCGCAGCCGAAAGTCTTGTTTACCACATGTTTGAGTTGTTTTTTTGTTCGTGAACAAAATCGCATTAAACCTACGACGTCATAGATTCCGTTGACGGTGCTGTCGTTCGGTAGGAATAGGATGTACGACAAACCCACTTGATCGGCGATCACGATTGCTCATAACCTGATTGATGGTAGCCAGAATTAAAGGAGATTTGTTGATTACTCTATACTATTTCACGTTCTTTGCAAGCTGGCATTCGCTTGATCGCAAAATTGGTCGCATTTTCTTTTATCTGAGCCAGTTTTGCACAACTTACTACAACGTCCACTACGCTTATGCACTGCATCATTCATCAACTGCAAGAATGCCAACGCAAATCTAACAGTTTCACTAGCCCGTGCAGTGCCAAGTGTTTGCTTTGGGATGGAAATTTTATGATCCAATTCAAGTCGGAACATTAAAAGTATCGCCATCAGTGATGAACTATTTTAAGATGTTATTGCTCCTGCAAAATGAGCAACTGCATGCAGCCACAGTGGCGGAAGTTTCGGCTGAGTTCATGGTTTATGGATAAGGTCGTGCAGTGCAATAAAATGGAGAATGCTATTTGCGACGTCGCATGATAAATCCAAGCTGCCATTTCCTCTGTTCTTGACTTGATCGTGGTTCTACATTTCAGAAATTGCGCAAAGCGTAAATCCAAAAATATAGCACGCGCACAAGAAACCGCGTGTCAAAGCGTGTCAACGGAGAATGTAAAGCGTAAAAGCTGAAGCTGAAAAATACAACAATACAAAACACTTGACAACCGCAATGAGTAAACCGGACAAAAATAAGCCTGAAACTTGACCCCTGCCCGCTAAGCCGAGTGCTCCAAGCAAGCAAGCAAAGTGGAAGAAAACATTAACAAGCAAAATAGATTTGGTCCATCAAACCAACAGCACCTGTTACGCCATCGGCTGTAACTGAGATCATGTCTACAGCTTCCATTGGACGTGTCGCCATAGCCAAAAATCCGCGCGGGATTTATCACCTTCGACCACTTCACGGATCAGTTCGCGAAGAATGCAACAAAACGTCGGACATGCACGAGCAACAACACAACCAGAAAGCCACTTTCACAAAAAAATGGACTCGATTAATCAAAAAAATTCAAGCGAACCAACAAAAAAAAACGGCTCAGGAATGCAATTTACGGTAACAGACACATAAAAACGTACACCAAAAACAAAACAAAAACAACACACACACACAGATGAGCTGTACGTGCGATGTTACTACCCCTGCATGCCAAGGCATTGCGAGCGCCGTGATTAAGTCGAACAACTGTTTCCGGCCGCAGGCCATATAAATTTATCCTCCTCACTCAGGATCAATCCGCACTTTTGTCCGGGTTGGGTAGCGAGGATGGATTTTTTTGTGCACCACGTGTAAGAGAGCTATTTTTTTAAATTTTGATTGCAAAATGAAGCTAACGAGGAAATTTGTTACGGATCAGATATCTGCTCATGATGTAGGACCATACTCTGCGGCTTTTTCAGGTAGCTTCGCATCATTACCAGCATAGCAAGTGTGCGTTGGTGAGCCTTCCACAGGTACTAGAATCCAATTTTCGCGGAATGAAAATGAATCAGATTAAAAAAATGTCAACTGCGTATGGGATAACAGCGTTTCGTCGTTGGAAGACATAGTTGGTACTTGAAAAACTGACCGATGCTTTATAAGCCATTTTGTTGGTTGTCCGATTTTTTTTTTCGTTTAGAGAAAAATCGTTGACCTAGATTGAAAACGTTTTTTGCATTATAAATCACACCCAGAGTGTGGAAGGAAAGGATCATCGAAAAATATGGCAAAAAGATAACGAATGGCTTGGAAGGAATGCATAGCGAATGGTTTTTGTCAAATCAATATTTTTTCATCATAGTATCTTTGGAAATATTTAAAAATAATGACGCGACCTGCGTCGCCTACTTCGTTCGGAAATATCTGGAAGCAGCTCGTACGTTGGTGCCATCTAGCGTACAATCTTCCCGACTTCAGTGGGGATCACTTTATTATCGCGATGTTTTTTTCTCCTCCTTGTCACGTTTGGCGCCACGTTGGCGTTAATTTAGGGTTCAGTTTGTCCCTCCCGCAAATGTTCTTTCCACTCTCACCGGAAGTGGTTAATTATGAGCGTGCGTTTTGGGTTTGAGTTGACAAATCTGCGAGAACGGTTCGGCTGCTGCTTCTGGCTGCAGATGTCCCGGCAACATGCGCTCACGCGGCGGATGGTGGAGCAGGAAAAATTGATATTTGGTAAAACGGAAAAAGTAAACAAACAACCGTAAACGATCCATTCGGCCACTGTGGCCACTTGAAACGGACCCGCATTTCGCTGACCTCCACCCCGAGGGCTGCCGAGCTGCTTCTAACATGTCCGCCGACTACGCCGCGCCATACACATCTATAATCATCGCGCAAATCTTAAAATGCCGCACAGTGGCGACTGGCGCCAGCTGAAGTGGCCATGTGTGGATTAATGGCACGGGTGGAAAACTGATCTACACGCATCGCCATTCCATCGCCCAGCGGCACATTCCAACGGCGGGGATTAATATGTCCACATGGCCGAAAATAGAGCGATAGGTGTTGTTTTTTTATTCACAAGCGTTCACCAACCGGCCATGGCTGGATTTTGTCGGGTGGATCGGGAGAATCCGTTTTTTTATATTTATTCGTTTGTTGTTCTTTCCACAAGCAACGCTAAACCAGACTGCGACTGCAGAGGAGGGTCATGTTTTCTCCACACCACAGTGGGCCATGGTTTACGTGCCGAAAGCGAAGTTAATAAAAACCGATGCTGAGGTCAGGATTTCGGTCCAGTGGAAACATGAAAAGTATACTACCAAAAGCAAACGAATCGTGTCAACGTGAGTTTTTATTATGGTTTTTATAGTGCTATATCGTGCTTTCGTGCACAGGATTTTGCTTATAAACGTTCGAAAGACCATTCTCTCGGAAGAGGAGATCACTACATCAACGAAAGAATGTGTGCTACGAATGAGCAGCAAAAACAAAAAACAACTCCACATGACATGATGTCAACATCGCAGCAAACAGAACAACACAACAGTTCGCTTGGAATGTTTGAGTTTAAGTTTTCGTTTTCGTCCACAAACACGTCAACACCACTCGAGCTGCGGATTACATTCGGTATGCAAAAATTCTTAACTCAAACCAACTATCTTCAATCCCGGTGCACAAAAAGCCCTGACGGCCCTTCCCATTTTGTAACGCATCCTTTTAAGGTCAAGTGATTCGAAAACGGACGAACCAACAGACCAACACGTCGAATGACGCGAATGTGGACGTGATTGGAAAAATAAATTCTGCATTCGGTACCCGCGTCGCCAGCGTAGCCTGCGTCGTTTGCCGAATGATGAATCTGTGTTGTTCCGGGATCGGGTAAAAAGCGACGATGGTCTGGTTTGTAGCCAGCACCGAAGGGCCCGCGCAGCTGATTGACGCGGGATGACGCAAAACGTGGGCCGCTTTTTTTTTCTTTTGCTCGTACCGATGACGGTGACGCTTCCTTCCGCCCACCCATCCAAACCGATCGACTGCAGCCGGAACGAACGGAAAACCGGCGCGAAAAGGACGTGGAAAAGTAATTACCTTACAATAATAAACAACGCGGGCCGGGTGCCGGATTTGTTCGCATTCCGGATTCGATTGCGTATCGGGTGCGAGTGAGGACGAGAAGGTGACTCAGGAAGGAGGTCCCTAAAATAGACTGAACACTCCCGTCGTTGACATGGCATCGTAATGGACGTATCGATGGATGCGAACGTCAGCTCGCTGGCTGCACAAAGAAAGAGAGAGAGCTCCGATGGTGCGCATCCGATTGTCTCACTTCCCCGAAAGGGTTAATAATGACGAATTACAATGTTTTAGCATGCAAACTGACAGTTCAGCTGAACTTTGCCGGTGGCCCCACTTAAGAGAGTTTTGGAAGTAGTAATACAGATGCCATTGCCATTAAGTCATCACACCATGGGAAGGGGTGGCGATAGCCGAAGAAAGGATTCCATTTTTCGAGGCTGGGGTATAAGTAAACAGTGGCGCAAGATGATTCATCTTAAGGGCGGTCTGACACACATAGCCGACACACTTCTCATCACCAGTTCCATCACCGCACCCGAAGCTGACACAATAATAAATCGCCCGGTGGCCACGTGCAACCCACCGCCCAGGCCGGTTGCAATGCGGACTCACATCCGGCTTAGTCTTTCCCGACCCGGATAGACAGCTCGGTGCATGGGCGAGAGGTGAGTGAATTCCACTTTCTGGCGGCTTCACCTTGGCACAATCAAGGCTTGTCTGCCTTCGGCTTGATCGTTTTGGCACACTGCTCCTCGATCATGCAGGGGTGGAACGACAACATTGTAGCTGTTTCATTTTCTATTGCGGTAGTGATGTGCGGCAGGAGTCGAATTCGTGTTCAGTTACATTTTTTGGACAATTTCAAACCATTCTTTGAGTCACAGTCACAACCACAGTCTGTTTCCGTTTGTGAAGAAGACTCCTGTGGGTCGCACGACGAAAAGATGCGGTGAGCATATCACAACGTTTAAACAATCTTCTTATCCAAGAAATATTAGTTCAAACTAGATCGTTTCAAGGCTAATGGTACAAAAATAAACGTACGCTCGTTAGTAGATGATTTTTAATGTTTACTTCTTGCATCCGACCTTGCCGGTGATGAATTTGCCGTCCAGTTGAATTAAATGTTCATGATTTATCGTGGATGGGTCAGTGAGCGTGTTCCGTAGCAAATAATTCAAACAATAAATTAAAAATAAAATATTCTCCCACCATACATCGTTTCAGGTTGCACTAACTGTGTTAATCGTACTTTAAATATTCCCCCGAAAAATGCGCTACTTATTCGTGGCCAAAATCAAACACACTAATATGAAACGACATTTCCGGCTACCGCCCCCAAAACTACAACCAACGCGAATTGCATTCCCATTTGCGCGCGCGTGTGTGTGTTTGGTTTGGCACATATTCGTTTCAGTCACACACAATCTCTTTACTAGCTCGGTAGATATGCCAAAGTACCGACCGTTGTATTCACCATTTATAAACAAATCAACCCTCGAGAAGTATGTTCTTAGCCGGATTGTGAATCACAAAACGCAAAAGTTTGCTCTCTAATCCTCTGACCCTTTTCTGTGGCGGTCCGTCCGTTTCCCTGCCGCGTTCAAATGGTAAAAAACCAGGCCTGAATGGCACTTGGATCAAACGGAGGCCATCACAGATATTCATTCATGGTGCTAAAGCTTACGATTGAAAAGTTCATAGTGTGCTGCGATGAACGAAGTACAGTTACGACTGCTTCTTTTCTATACATGGTAGTCGAAGAATCGAAAAGGATTTTGAAATAGTTTAATTATTAATTCGTATAAAATAGATTAATATCCTAACAATCAATACTACCAGCCTGCAATGTTTTTTTATGTTATGTTTTATGTTAAAGCATTTTTAAACGAATGCTAATTTTTCTCAACAACGTCTGTTAAATGCGCATTTTCCGTTATAGTGCTCATATGAAACATGATTACGCTTGTCCTAATGCTGAATATGGACTTTCAATCATCTAGCGAAACCATTAGACATCAATCGAAACTTATCAAGCAATCCTGTAAGTGATGGTACCAACCGCATGGGCGATCGTTTCATCGCTTTCTATACCGACTGTACCGACGAGATTGTTTACGTTTGCGGTGTGGTGAAAAATCACGAGCCGAGTTCATGGCAAACGCTGGCACGAATGGTACATCCTCGCATGAGTGTGGCATGCAACTCTTAACGCAAATCAACGTACAGGGTAAGTTTCGGGGGGTATGTGTGTGTGGCGCACGAAGTTAGTAAACATTCCTCGACATGGCCCAGGAAAACCCTGAATATGCCCTGCTTTACCAATATCTTTGCCAAAAAACAGAACTCTTCACCAGTAGCAGACCTCCGGCTGGATGATTTATTTAACTCACCATAAAATTGGAATATTTTTGACGAATTCGCGCAGGCGTTGCGAGGCAAAATCACATCATACATCCGGGCAACCGGAAAACACTCGGCTAGGCACGACAATAGACTAACCGGTTTAAAGAATGAACGTAAATAATTTTTCCGACAGTCTCTTGGACTCCCTCTCTCTCTCTCTCTCTATCTCTCACAAGCGTACGGATGTCACTGGGCGGAAAAGTTTAAACCTTGGCAGTGAATTCGACCGTAATGCAACGGACACAAATACGGGAAACGACGCCTGGTACTAACCATTGAACGAGGGCATGAGAAATTTTGCTGCAGTAAAATCTAGGATGTGGTTGGTTGGTTGGTTGGTTCTAATTTTTTGCCTCACTTGCTTGATCTTTACATCCGCTTCGACTTTTTTCGTCTCCGATCG
>JXWZ01005095.1:0-16722 GCA_000956215.1 Anopheles farauti No. 4 | reverse complement strand
CAAGTTATAGTTCATCCAAGCCGCTAATCAAAGCGATAGGGTGGGATGGCCCTACGTACAGTTTCCATCACGGAAGGTCACCATCGAGGTTGCAGTCGCTGCAACCACAATGCCACAGGCAAAAGGAGTAGACGACAATAAAAACCTAAACCTCTACTGGCAGGTATGCTCCTTTGTCAAGTGCGCACGATCGGTGGGTGTACTCACCACCGTGTCCTGACGGTGATGTAAGGATTTATGGGTTGAAGTTCAATTTCGTAGTGTGCGACGGCACGCTTCAGGTTCCGCTAATTGGTAACACATGGGTTCGGTAACGCGTCGCGTCGAGAGCATCGGCAGATACCACACAACCCTGGCAGCCGTGCCAGGGCAGTTGAAACGCACTCACGATGTACCAGTTTTAGTACACCGTTCAAACATGGAATCGATGTTGCGAGCACGGATGTGCAGGTGACGAAATTGAATTTACCCGAAGCGAATGTTTGGCCAGATCGTTTGTGAACGATTATTGAATTAGCTGTTTACAAAAACGGCTAAATTAGTTACAACCAGGGATGAGTTTACGGACACTGATTACATCAACAACTTGGCGGGGAAGGATTTATAGACGTAAATTGTAGATAATTAATCGTCAACCTTTTTTTTTATTGCCGATCAGCTCGCAGAGCACTTATGACTTGTTGAGAACCATCTTCACAACGGTTAAAATTTGTCTCCTTCAGCAGAATGTTACAAACGGTTTAATGGCTTAAAGACCCATAACCACATCTTGAGGGTAACTGCCGCCATCGTTTCAAGAGAGATTTGCATCGTTACATCCTACGTTGTTAGAAAACATCTCTTAATCTATTTCTTTCATTTGTGATGTCAACAAAACCACCAAGCAGCAGGCACTTGAGCCCAACCGAACCTGGCCGAACAGGTGATTTAAAACCTCTTCGCACCACAACCAACGCTGTGGTTTATGGAATGCTGAAGAAAGCACCATAATTATGATCTCCGGCACAGGAGAAAAGAGGCAGATGAATCAACTCTCGAAAGAAGCACCTCCATCGGACCTACTTTTTCTACTATTCAGTATCTCAGCACCCACCGTGGTGGCTTTTATTGCAGGCGCATTAAACACCTCTTGTGGCTTGGTTTGGTTCCCAGGCCCATTCGACATTCCCGTTGCCTGTCGTCCAAGTGTCGTCCGAAAACTCGTTACCGGGTAGCACGGGTTTGTCAAACGCGTGACAACGATGCAGGCACACCCCCCGGGGCACCCATCCCTCCATTCCTCCCGGCACAGCTGTACGTGCCCGCCTGCACTGACTCCGAAAGCGAAGGTGAGTAATGATAATTTGACAAGGTTTCGAACATAAGCACGACGAACGCGATCAGCGCACGACCACGGGTTCGTGTACGATTTGTTCGGGGGTTTTTTTTTTGTACTCGGGGTCGGTTTGGCAACACTAGTTGTTGTTACTTTTTTATTGTTACCAAATACCAAAGGTTGCTTAGAAATTTTGTATTTTTCACAATATTAAAAATGCGCGAATACAAGATCGAATATCAAATAAATCTAAAAAATATGTTTAAAATACACCATACCCTAGTACAAACTATGACAAAATAAAACAAACTCCTAAACAGCATCAAACAACCATCATCACATAAAAAAAAACACCACACGTGTGTGCGAGTGCTGAACGCGCGATTTGCAACGACTTTTTGCTGCTACAATTGTACCGTTCCCAGCGTTCGCATACCGCACCAAAGGCTCCACACCCCACCGAAGCACTCATAATTGTCGGCTCATCGCATAACTACCCACCCAGTAGCGCCAATGTACCACCGATGCATTATTTACACATTTCACTGCCGGCACGATCGCGCACCCGTTCGAATGTCGGCTGACCGTTTTTTTTTTTTTTCTTCTGTTTTTTTTTTCTTCTGTGCTTTGTTGCTTGCTTGCGACCATAAGCAACACGCGTGAACATGTGCTGGTAAGCCCCCAATTACACTATCCACCACCTCTACCACCCACCTCACGAGCGAGCCACAAGCAATGGAAAGATAATAAAACGGCGAAAACATAACCCGACCGACCGTGGCGCGTCGATGGGTGGCTCGATGCGGCGGAAAGAGGTGAGTTTGATTGAAAATATTTCACCCGCCTTGGAATTACGAACCACACACGCTAGACCTTGGAAATGAGCTTTTTGGCACAGGTCAATCGTTTGCCGAAAATTGTTGTTGTACGCCGGGCCGCAGCACGATTCGTGCTGCCCGCGGCTTCGGAGTGGGTCAGACCTGCCTGTCTTACTGTTCCTGATGCGTGCGTGACCGCGGCCGTTGGTGGAGCCTGCTGCAATTAAAATAGCACTTGTAATTTCGTTGTTTCGCCTTAATCAGCCTAATGGAGGGGCCGAGATGCTCAGTGCTTGAACGTACGAAAAAGGTACTGGAGCGTGCGTTTGGGCTGGAATGTATCATAACTCATATCGCACATGATACGTACATAGGCGGTGTAATGCGATCAACGTGAGTAGCATAAATGCAGTGATATTATTGATTTTGCATTATCGAATCGTGTTAGACAAATCCTCAAGGGTACCGACATTGGTCGCTCTCAAGAGAACAATTTCACCGCGAGAATGCTAATTTCAATGACATGTGTTACTCATTAAAATGGTGTGACTATTACGAACATCGTTCAGATGCATGTAAACCATTCGAACGAATCTACAGGGAAATAGCGATAACAAAAATACAATCAGTTGTTGGTCTCTCGGAAACTAGCAGATTCAAATGGATTGATTTCACAATTGACAAACTACAATTGAAATACAATTGATTGGAATACAATTGAAAAACAAATGTGTTAATATTAAAAAATATATGAATACTTTTATCAAATTTAGCCAACATTTTTATGTTCGGGAAAATGTTATCTTTTTAACCGAAAGCCACAACATCGTGCCACTCTTGCCGCACTGCAACATTGTACTACAGCTGACACTCTACGGCTCAATCGTCGTGACATTTGGCCGCACAAAGCGACCATATTTCGATACGCAAACCGGCCAACGGCCACTAAAACCTGAGTGCCGAGTGGCATTTTAGCCCGAGCAACCCATAATAATCCTCATCCGACACCGTAACCCTAATTGATTATGACCTTACGGGACATTACGGTGCACCTTAAGCATTGTCTTCCATTCCGGTGGCACTGTTGGCTTCAACGACTCAATATAGTAGAGTTAAAGAGGTGTAGAAGATGTGGAAACTTTTTTTTTTATATCTTTCAGATTCTGTTTAAGCATCAGTTAAAGGATTATGAAATTGTAATGAGCACAAAACTATATGTTAAAGTAGCTTTAAACCGTGGAAACCATAAACATCGGCTTAAATGTTTCGATAAAAATGACGATAAAGAACTTTAGTGGCTAAGTATCTTAAAGATCTTACATAAATATCATCTACTTCCTATCGTAGTTCACTGGAACAAACAGTCAAACGAATATCATCACAGCACCGGCATCGATCATGCCACGGGCAAACGTTGATTACTTCTTTACCGAGACCGACGATACGACGCTCATTTCGCATGAAAATTCCACCGGGAAATTTTATCATCCCTTCCTCACCGGTGGCTAAGTAGGGCGCCTAGGAGAGCGTATCGATTTTATCTAATCATCTCGAAAGCGCGACGAACGCGGTTCGGAACATGCCAACATCGGCAAGGCAACGTTCTGGAGGCGCTAATCTCTTTCGCAGCCCATTATGACACACCAGAGCGGGGGCTTCCAGCAAAAAGCTTTTCGCAGGAAAAACCTCAAGTTTCTACGGTTACTCCCGAGGTAAACCACAAAACCACGCACCACGGTCTTCCTATAAATCCATCATTCGGCTCTTTTAGTCCGCCACGAATCTCCTGAAGAAGTTTGGAGGTTCTAAATATAGCTGCCGGGATTCTTCAGCACAATGCGCTCATTTCACCGTACGCCATCCTTCAGAATCAATCATTGGCAGAGTTGGCTGCGTTCCATTATCCTTCAAATCGCCGGCGTGGAACGCTACAAGGTACGGGGAGTACGGGAAACGTAGTTCCTGACTGGATAGTTAAGCACAGCTTGCAGCGGCAACACTTTCCACTCACTCCGCAACGCGTCAGTGCTCAGGAAGCGGGCACACTTCCGGGTTTCGGATCGGGAAACAAAGTGTATCGAAAGTTGGGATCGTAAATTTTGAAAATTCACCCGCAGGTATTACGCCAACACCGAAGGACTGTTGCCGAAGCGTGGGAGAAGCGCACATGATGGACACGACACCGTGACGGGTGTTCTGATGTCAGCGTCCCGGATAGGTTCACTTCCACACGGATGGTGCTCGGGAATGATTTATGGAAACCTTGCTTACGATGTGATGCTCTGCGAAGGTGATCCTTTGGGAAGAATTATTTGACGGTTATTGAGATGCCACTCGGGCAGCTGGTGGCCACGGCGTGCTCTTAAATCATGGTATTACCTTGGTAAGGTTTCCATACCAGATGATGAGGCCGCAATGGGAACCGCAAGTTTACCAATTAGGAAGGAAACCTGTGGCGAAGTATTTGTACTTTATTGTTTCAAAGCACAAACACAATTGCAATTGTTAAAAGAAGGTTACCAGAAGGGGAAGCAGATGAATCTACCTTAAATTAAAAATCCCCCAAGAATTATCTATTAATATTTCTATTTTACTATACACAATTAACACACATTAAAAAGTTACACATGTATAATGCTATTATTTAATTGTAGTATATTATTAAAAACTTATTTAATGCAACAAAAAATTAACTTATTAACCGAAATGGTCCTAAAGTCCTACATAAACTTTACACCGAGTACTTCCATCAGCGACGCGGACGCTCCCGAATGCCAAATTGAAGATAAACTCAACCGAAATATGATTGCACATCGCTACCGAGCTCAAATAAACCCCACGTATCCCTCGATTTTTGGTGACATCGTCAAACGTAAATGAGCAATATCGGTATTTACATACTGCGGCCCCGTTCACAGCACGCTGGCAAACAAGCAAATCTAACCGGCCAAGCATACACACCCCCCAACCAGTGTTCGGTAGTGTCGATACACTGATCCGTCCAAAATTTGTCCATTTATTTATTTTTTTTTTTTTGGTGAACACCGAATACTGACCGAGCATCATTGCCCAACCACCAAACGGAGCGGTTGTTGTGATAGCAACAACGGAAAGCAACCGAACAACTCGCTCCCAACCACCGTCTTCCCATCGGGTGTGCGTGAGTCCGTCCCAACAGAAAAAAACTGTGTTTGTGTGGTTACGTCTTTATTGACACGGAAGTAGCCGCCAGAAGAATCGTATTTCGGACGGTCGCAAACGGTCAATGTTTGGAGAGCGAATTGAAATGAAAAATGTCGCATGAACAAATGTTTCTCGAGCGCTGCACAAACATCACCGGAACGCATTTTCGAACCGAGAGGAGCGGAAATTTGTGGCATTAGAACAAAGCCAGACACTCGAGAAATAAAAAAAACGATCAAATTCTCGGGCATTGCTTTTATTTATAAAATTCCTTGAATTTTAATGAGATTTCAATTTCCAATATTTATCAAGCATCTTTGGAATCAACATTTTTATCGCTGTCACAAATCATAAATACGATTTTTGCCTAAAAGAAATTAGAAATCTTAGTCAAATGAAGAACATTACAATAAAGCACTTGCAAAATTCAAGCGATCTTAAATTTCAATGCATCGTAATTTTGTTCACCCACCGTTGTCGCACCCAAACAATAGCTTAAATTGCAAATTTTCTATTGCAACACATTCCACTGTAAAACGGCTTCAAAAAAAAACCGACCCACCAAAACACGCGTGTGATGTACTTGGAAACGACCATGAAAATATGAAAACCGATTCGATCAGCAACACTCAATGTCACTCGATCGGCACCTCCTTAAAAAAAACATTCAGTGTCCATGGGATTCTTTCTCTGTGCGAAACAGGTCCGATGGTCCGAATATTCAGCCCATTCATCCGCACGGGAGGGGTAGCGTCACACTGGCAGAAAAGTGGCGCTTTACATTACGCAGGCAAAGAAACCAAAGCCCGTGAAATATGTCTTTCATCCCACACTGACCGGAGCCGTTTTGGAGTGTTGAATGATACGCAATCAAAATCGCCAGCGCCGCGTTTCTCGCAACCTTGGCATTGAACTTGGCTGATTGGAAAGAAGTTCGATGTTTGATGAGTTATACCTGTCTCTCAGCCGATGGTCAATCGATTATTATATTTTTCTAACATTAACATTCCTATCAATCGTGAATAAAATATGTAAATATTTTTATTTTGAACACTATACCTTATATGTGGAAGAAAATTTCTACCAAAACCAATAATGTATAGTCTGCCTAAAGTCAATCGCTTGTTTCGTAACAAACAATCTTTAAACAAAATCAGCTTGTTTGTTCTCTAAACGCTCCAAATGATTTGTTTTGTTCTCCAAACGGTCGAACTTGTCGGCTTCATCTCATGGCAAAGCGCGCTAATTAACCACAAATAAACAAAATTGCTACTCACGTAAGAAATGCACACCGTACTCTTGCGACCGAGCTTCATCTTCCGGATCAGCGTCTGGTGCGGTGGGTGTTCCTCCCGGTTCGCACCGTAGTACAGCTCCCAGCAGCTCGGCTTGTTTTGATGCCACTCGAGCAGCATCTTCTCTTTGTCACCAAACTGCCCATTGCGCGATTTGCCGAGGCTCTCCATCAGGATGATGCGCTCGAGCGTGATGTTGCGCTGCATCTGATTGAAATCACAGTGCGCCATGTGAGGCGCTCCACTACCACTATCACTGGCACTATCACCCGCCGGCCCACCCATACTCCCACCATCCGGTGGATCGGTTTTCAACTTCACACGACACCCGTCACGGCCCACCGACAGTGCCTCGTCCGGCATACCGATACTGACACTTCGACAATCACCCTGAGCACCACTGGTTGCCGTCATGAACGTCTTCCCGATCTCGCCACCGTCGTCACTGTCCTGCATATCGATGACCACGTTGTGATCCGTGCGCTCGCAGCCACCGTACCGGTTGCAGACCCGAATTTCATCACTGTTCAGATAGCGCTGCTGGCAGCAAAGCGAATGCGACCCTGACTGACCCTGTTGGCGCACCTCTTGAGCGAACGGGTTCGGTGGGCTGCGTCGGTTGAGCACGAGGGCAGCGGCCGGAGGCAGTGCCGCCGGTGGACGTCCCTCACCGCGTGTTTCGGGCGGTAGCACCTGGTAGTACGGTAGCAGTGACTCCGAACCGCAGGACGTTGGATACGGTACACCACCGGTACGCTCTAGTAGCTCGTAATCGTGCTCGAAACTCAGGATCGATCCGGACCGCGAGCGATTCCGCTGCTCGACCGCATTCTGAACCGCCACTACCTTCGGCTCTCGGCTCATGCCCTTGCAGAACCGTCGGATTTCGTTCTCATTCTTCTGGTTCATTGTCCGCAAGTAGCCGTCCAGATCCGCTTTCAGGATGGCAATGTTCTTCTCCAGCTCCGTCTCGTTTGGCGGCGCTTCCTTCACGAATGGGTTGCCGGATTTGGCTATTCGCGTAGACATTGGATCCTGTTGCTTCTGCTGTTCGTTGCGCTGTTCCAGCAGCGTATTTAGCTTGCCCCGTATCTGCTCCAGAATGTTACGCGTGTTGTGGAACTCGAGATACTCCTCGTACTGGGACTTCTTACGGCTAACACCTTCACCGGCGGCATCCGGAATAACTTGATCGCGCATCGCATACATCTCACTCTCGGAAATCGACGACAGCGTGGGACTCTCGAATCCAATCAGATTCTGGCTGCTGTGGTTCGCCATACGAAATGATTCCAGATTTATATCCATCAGTGAGTCATCCGTGTCCAGCGGCCAGATTGGTCTTGGTATCTGCCCATCGTTCCCCTCCATAATGACCGACAACTGCTGCTGTTCTTGCTGCTCTTGTTGCCGTTCTTGTTCTGTGCTACAATTTTCCCCGCAATTTCCACCGCCTACTCCTCCGCCACCATCGGTTTGACTAAGGTTTGACGGTGTGTGCAAAGCCGGTTGCTGAGCAACGGATGCACGCATCACACTAATCTGCACGGGCACGGCTGGGGATGCCAATGACGATGGATAGTAGTACTGTTCCAGACCGCGTATGTTGCGCTGCAACTCCGACAGTTGTTGATCGTTCCCGGTGCGCCGCTTCTTTGCCGACTCACCTACTGCCTGTCCAGACTTCGGTGTGGGGGAATGCTTCGCATCGTCCTCATCCTCGAGCTGTTCCGTGCGTGGGCAACGATCGATCGGTTCGCAGTAGATGTGTTCGTCCACCGAGGAGCCACCGGTCGAGTAGAGGTTGGTGCTGTAGTAGCCCGACGAACCGCTCTTCTCGGTCGAGTAGTGTGAGGTAGAGTTCACGCGTTCACGGCTCGGCGGCTTCCCGACCACGACCTCGTCCACGGGCTCGCGATGAACAATGGTGGCGCGCGGATGCGTCGCCAACCCTTTGCCATGGAAGTCAGTCGTACGAGAGGCCACCGGAACCGCATCGTCCGGTTTGGTTGCCTTTTTGTCCTCTTTGCGCGTGTGCCGCGGGTGTCCACTGTTACCTGATGGTCCGTTCTCCTTCGTTCCGTCCTCGGCAAATGACTTTGCGTTTATACTAAAATAGAAAAAAAATGATAAAGACGATAGAAAGAATATTTCAATGAACTAGGTAAATGTATTTCATATGTTAGTAGATAGCGCCTACAAATTCATGTGAAATATGTAACACAATGGCAAAATAATCTAATCTAATCTAATAATCTAGAATAATATTCTCGGTAACTCAAAATCATTTATTTCGGATGAATCATTTTAGTTGAACAAACATACTTTTTGTAACGCAAAAAAACATCATATCATGGTTCAGCGTACTAGAAATGCAGTATGTCCACATAATCTCACAACCTCTAAGTGAGTCATAAAATGTAACATTTGAAGAAATATAACTCGTTGCATCGGGCGCTGCTCAACTACACCGGTTTTTCGCAATAAGCTTTGAAAAACCCCTCCTGCTCACACTGGAACGTTGCTAACACCGTCATCATCAACTACACTGACACCATTTTCGTACCGGTCGTCCTGGAGAAGCCTATCCGATCAGTCAATGAACCTTTGCATATTAGCCGCTCACGTCGTAAAAGAATCGTATGCAACACGGGGCCACCAAACGGTGGTGAATGAACCACCGGCAGCGCTTATCCTGCAAGTGAAAGCTAACTAACTGGCAAGCAAAAATAGATCGTCCGGTTGACCCTTAGCGAAACGGTTCGGCGAAACCACATACACACCCGAACGGGTCGCTGACAGACTCTCGAAACAGTGTTGCTGTATTTGCATATTTTAGACACTATCTTAGCCACATCAGTGCGAACCAGTGCAGTCTTGCGCAATATGCACTTTTTGCGATTGGTTGAAAAGGCGTAAAAGAGGTGACAAGGCCACACAGAAACCAGCATGTAGAATTAGCGACACCAAAAGAGCAAACTCCGAAAACCAATCGATGAGCAATAAGAACATAATGCTGTAAAAATTAGCTACATGTCTATTCTTGAAACTACAGCACATTTTAATGCACGTGAGTCGAAAAAACTTGGGATGAAAAAAAAAGAGTCATTTTTTAGTTTTCCTACATCTTCCATGTTGTTTGTTCTCTACCAGTTTCATATTTTATACAAGAATACCAATTTAAAATTTATCAGGTGACCTGTCCTTATCCAATATCATCGAGTTCGTAACACATCACTTGTTGGCGCATCATTCCCTACTGCACGTTGGAGCGGAAATGTGAAGAATCGTTCCAATCTCAACACTACTAGTGATGCTTCATGTTGAAAATGCAATATCCGTTACAGGAGCGTATTGAAACGACACAAAGCAACGTCAAACGCATCTCAGTTCCAATACCACCCAAACACCGAACGAAACTGAACGCTAGATCGATTGACCGTTCTGCACAGGATATCCGTAAAATGCCGATATCGCACTATCAGAACATGTTAGAGCGCAAAGTACAACATCGGAATGTGATGCACTCGATTGAAACTCCCGTCCGCGTTTCCTTAACTGCACACAACAATCACGAACACATTCCAACAAACAAATAATGATAACTACGATCCGGTTTTTCTTCCTTCCACGGTTGAACATCACACCGACCATCCGAACGTCTTCTGTGCCCGGGCAAGATTTCGTTTTTTCTCATAAACACACACGACCGGACCGAGTCAACTAACACGTCGCGTAAATGGGAACTGATCTGATCACCGGGATATCATGTACACGAAACTAGCTGGTGGAAATGGAGAAAAAGCCAGACGAAGGTTAAACAAAGCCACCGAACGTGAAAGAAAGTGAGAACGTGTGGTTTGTGGTTCGGCTATGCCTTCCCGCAACGGACTTGGTTTCCCGTCGGTCCGATTTTCACTCTCACTCGAACGTTGCATCTGGTTGCATTTACGAACCGGTCTGGCTGGTTGCTGCTACATGCAATTCGCAATGCACCAGTTTGGTTTCCTTGCGGCTGATAAGTGGTGTGAGGAAATGGGAAACAAGAATCGTTTGTTTTTTGTTTGTACAAGTTTTTTTTATGGAAAGGGCATTTTTGGTATACGATCTATTCAAGAAGATAATCGAAACTATCTTTTAACAATTTCGTTAAACAATTATTTTTTCAGAGCCTTTTAGATACATTAGAGTCTCTACACTCATTTTAGATTCTCCTATTTTGAAGAAAAAATAACGTATGTGTTACTAATAACGTTAAAACAATGTTTTCAGATGTTGTTTACTTCAGCGGACTGTATCTAAATCATACGATCAATTATCTAGTACACCAGTCTGACTTCCGAGCTCGCTCGCCTCAAGATCTTTACCAAGACTACCCAGCCCATTCAAACCACTTCCCAAACACAATCTTAGCTGCACTGGGCGAAGAAGATTTCATACACCGTACCATAAAGCGGATGTGCAAGCAAAAAAAAAAAACTACCACCAACCGGTCCCAAGTCAAACACCGCAAATCCGGTGATGATCAGCTCAGTCACGGCACTAAAGACCGGGTGGTGGACCAAACGCCGGAGGAACGATTGCAAAAACAATTCGGACGAAAATGGAAAGTACATCTAGGAAAGTAAACTGGTGGTTGCCGCCCCACACATCCGGAGTAAGCGAGGAGTAAAACTAGATGCGGTATGCGAACGAGTTTTTCTCTGTCCCCTCTCTTGCGACCTTTAAGATACATTGGTGGAAATAATTCTTTCGCAAGACAGTTGGGACTTCGTGTGCGTCCGAATAATAAACTATTGTTTTTCTAAGGAATGTTTTCTTTAAAAACTAAATGTCGCAGGCTTTAAAACAGTGGTATTACTATAAGGTTTTATAACGAAATACAATAAATTAAAATTAAGTTACATTTAAGAACAAAATTGGACCTAGTTTTTGCTGCCATATTTAAAAATACTAAAATATTTAAAAACACTCATGTTAACGTAGAAAACTCTTTAAAAGTGCATAGAGTAGAATTAAAAAACTAGTCCTACCATTAATAATATGAATAAACTTGCCAATATTTAAGAAAAATACTTTGTCATAATTATTTATAAATACGAAATAAAGCGCAGAAATCAAATGACAGTTTCTCCGATTATCCCAATGAAACAAACGATCCACTTGTGGTGCAAGTTTCCGGAAATACGTAGCACCTCTGTCGCAGTCGTGAATAAAACCTTTTCCCAACAATACTATCATCCGGCAACCCGGAATCCTTCAGGAATGTTTCTAGGTCATGCAACTTGCAGCTTGCAGCAGATCACTCTCGCTACCTGGAGAGCACACGCCGCCGACAAAAGCGGTAGCAACACCAGCAACATCTAACGAGCGTACCGGTTATCTGTACATTTCACTTTTTTTCCTCTCCATTCAATACCAGCGCGGCTCGGAGTAGGTCAACATATGGCATCGTTTCGGCGAGCGGAGTGAAAATATCATTAGATTCCTGCACTGCACTTTACCGATCCGATCTTGCGCTGATCGATTGTGCTACATCTCGCTTACGGCGTCCGGTTCGGGGCGGCTTTTTGTCGAATGAATGAATCCACTTTTCTCGTTTCTCAATAGTGGCAAACAGTAAAAATGTTCATTACCGATCACTATCATTCAGTCTACCGGCAAGCGGCATGCGTGATTGCATGCCCATCATCAGCAGGTATCTGGGTTTACTGCCAAATTTTCCTTTTATAGTCACTCAAATTAGCTCCGGCAAAAAAAGGGAAATTATCTTCCATCTGCAATGAGCTTGGGCAAGGGTTTTTTTTTGCTTACATTTGCTTACATTTCATTCCGCCAAACAAAATTTGGCTACTTCCAAAATGCGCACCACAGTACGAATCCGATGAAAGAAAGTGAAACGTTTTGCCCAGGTAACAAAAAAAAAATGAAGAAGAAATAATCGGTTCCGTTGCGAAATAAAATGCATCGCCTGCTAATTTACCCATCAATTTTGTTGCCACCGCCAGATGCCACGAAACGATTCTACTCTTTTCAAACTCGCATCTAGTAAATTTCATGGTTTTCCATTTTCCAGACAAGAATGCATTTTCTCTTCGAGCGAACCAAAAAAAAAAACAAAAAACACTCTCTCATGACGCTACTTTTCCTCGCTGCTTTGTTGTATTCAATGGCAACAGATAACGCTGCGCTGTACTTTACGCTGAAGCAAATGAACGTATTTTCCGTGTCACGCGCAAAAACCGCTCCACCTGCCGAGACAAGCAATTTTGGGATCTTAAATTTAGCACTTTACAACATCGCAAACCAACAGCACCAGCACGTTTATCGACAGTTTTTCCCAGCACTCACCGGTGTGCGGAGGGACACCGAGCCGCCCGAGGTCACTTCCGGCGTCGGGAGAAGAAAAATTGCCTGTCACGGACACAAAGAAACCAATTTGAGGGCCGCAGCAGCCGGAAATTCTTTGTCAAGGAAGGAGACTACGAAAACGGTCGCGATGCTACTTCGGTGCAGTGAGAACGCGTTCCAGCAAGTGCACGTGAGCGTGCAATGGAGAAAACGTTAAAATTTACATCGAGCAAACAAGCCCCTACTTGGCAGGAAATTAATATATTTTGGTCTTGTGGATGCGGCAGAGTGATACGTGTTGAAGGTCATTTTATCCATTTAAGTTATAATGATGGGAATGAAAGATTCGTGTGAATCTACATTGTAATTCATTATTTCATTTCTTGTCGGTTTTTCAAGAAGAAAATCTTATAATATTGTAATATAATTTTCCCCCAACGCCCATAACTATAAACATAAAAAAGCGAAAGATTAATCGCTAGGCGGTAATAATAGAATCAATACTATGTAGTACCGAAAATACCAAGGAAATCCATTGACTTTGCCAAAAAGCCGTCAGCGAAGCTTATGGTTGTGAATTGGGCACGAATTTCGGAAGCATCAATTAATGATATTTTAAAACGAAACACCAGCCAGGAAGGCGCCCTCCCACCAACGCAACCAATGATGGATCATCGATCCAAACTAGATCGTTCGAGTTGCGGATTGTCCCAATGACTCACCGGCAAGCTTCTTCACAATATTGCACCCCCAAAATGGGTCATTCGAGTCCAGCCCGTTCGTGTCTATTCGCGTCCGTCCGGTACGGATATCCTTGGCCCCGCAGCACTGGGAATGTCAAATCGATCGTGAGTGTCCTATTTTGGCGTTCGGTGGCTGAAGGCGCCATTTGGATGCGAAGTCCGAACGAAAGCAACAAACCATAGCAAACGGTGTCGCAAAACACGAGCGTCACCTTTCTGCACGCACCACTGCCATTCGCACACGACGAGCCGGACGAGGAAGGCCCTTTTGGGATTATTGTTACCACTTTCCAGGCAAAAAATGGTACCGAAAAAAGATCAACAGCGCCGACCGGCGCGTGCCACAACCGGCTCATCATGCAAATATGTTCTACCATCTCCCGGGGGTAGCCTTCCGTTTACCGCGATCATCATTTGCCTCATTAAAACGAATGATATTCGACTAATTGGAAGCGCCCAAATGCATTGAAACCAACCGCAAACGCAGAACCGTTTGCTGAACAAGCCAACCCCCTCTGGCTCGACTGCAACACGGCATTTTCAAAGCGTATGCGATTCGATTCACCACACAGATGAATATTTATTTGTCTACCCATCGGCGGTGAAGATGGTGATGATGACGTTTATGACGCGGCACATACGGACACCGTTTTTGGGTCTTTACCTCTGCCGCTTGTCCACGGACGCCACTAGGGCGAGAGGCAAATGAGGCAAATGTCTCAAGACCTTCAAGACACGGCAAACGGCGGTGGATCGCTTTTGATCCACTTCGACCGGACCTCGTTGGCGATCATCAGCCGATCAGCATCTTCACGCTTTCGCGACCCGCCGATTAGGTGAAGGTTACATTCGAGCGAGGGCGGAACGGCGAAATTATAAGCGCATGCGGATTTCCCGACCCCATCTGCCAGCGTCCGATCTAACGCTCGTTTCGTGATCATGATTGAAGTTTCTCCGTGAGTTTGTTGCGCCCTTCACCGGTCGGTAATTATGATCTGGGTAGCGAAAGTCACACGTTGTTAGTTAATTAGTTCCAGTGACTATGCAGGCTGTTTTAAAATAAATTTTAAATAATCAGATTAATAGTAAAAACTAAATAAGAGTATGAGTTGGATTAAACTGATTTATCATTTGTTTATTTATCATTCGGTTAGTGTGTCTCCTTCCTAGTGTTAATTTATACTATGATAATGCCATTTATCACTCCTGCATAGGATAAAATAGAGGAAACATTCCAATTCAAATTGTAAAAAAATAAATCTATTGGACTGTCATAAAACTATGCTTCTTGTTCCGCTCCATCCATACATTCCAACCACATCCCTTTCGCTTTCAGTTCAGTTTGTTTCCACGAATGGACAAAAATCGTCTCGTATCGCGGAATTTCACACCTATTATAGTCATCCCTAGCTACGGATCAGCTGAGCTGAATTAGCATAGTAAACTTTGGCCGGTCCTTTCCCAAGCGACCGTAGCAGCTCGTGCCGCTGTCACGATTTTATTCAATTTACCGGACAAGACGGGCCCCGCCGTTCCCATCGGTTCCAACCTGTTGAAGCCGAAACGCTTTGTAAACACTCGGGCGCCCTCTTCCGGCCTTAACCTCCGTGTGGCGCTCTCGAAGGGGAGCCTTTGCAGCAACCGTATTAATTAATTGTACCTGCATTTAAAATCGTGCGTCGAAGGGAAGCCAACGGAGAGAGAGAAAGAGAGAGGAAGAGAGAGTGGCAGCAGTGGCAGGCAATGAAAAAAGATCAAGTACATCGGTGTAACAATTTATCATGTCCCTAAATGCCCTGCTGTGGCTGCAAGCGTTACATAAACAAAACCGTCGACCTAGACGCCAATCAGTGACGAACCAAGTCGAAAAGGAGTAGCCTTCGTCTACCACGCGGAGCGAACCTTCCGAAGGGTTCTTCGCGTTCTTCGGTGCCCTTCGACCGTGTGAAGACTGCTCGGCGGTGGGTTAATTGATAGCGGGCTCGGTTTGATGTACGCGAGAGGACTAACGAACGACAAAAAAAATCGTCCCCATGCCGTTCGTCGTCTTCCAGCTCGGCGAGTGGAGGTTTGTCCTCGGAATGAATACGATTTCGGCCCTAACCCTATCCAAGGTGTGTAGAGAGTGCGTCTAATTGCAACGAATTACTTCAAACTCACAGAAGGGCTCGTAAGAAGTAAAAACTTTATATTATCGACATAAGACAAAAAAATCCTATACTCACCCACTCAAACTACTCTGCAACGTCCTCTGTCGGAGCATGGTCGAACTGCGTCTTGATCGTAGGCCTCCACCACCAACTTCTGTTGCTGCTTCTGCTGCCGTTCCACTACCGTTCCCACCACTACCCGCCGCCAGCGTGTTGCTTCGCACGGTAAACGTCCGATCCCGGCGTCCCTTGGCTCGTTCGTTCACCAGCACCGCGTCGAGCGAATCGAACGGCACCATCCGCCCACCCTTGGGCAGATGGGTTGCCCCTTTCATCCCCGTCACCTTGGGTGACGGCGTCTGCACACCGTTCTCCTCATCCGCATGTATTTTGCACTCCTGCGGGAAGCTTTCGTTGATCGTGCGCATGGCCGCCGCACTCGCCAACTTCAGCCGGTTCCGAACGATGTCCCCAAAGCGGCGTACCCCGACCGAACGGCCCGAGCCCGTGGACTGGTTGTTGCTGATGTTGCTGAACACCTCCAGCGGCTCCGGCGGGGCCTCCCGGTGTGCCCGGCGTGTGACGGGACTGACGGGCTCGTGGCCACCTGGCCGCTCCTCGATCCACGTGGAGGACATCGAAGGCATCTCCGGTGCGAAGGTGCGTCAAACGGTGGTGCCGTTGATGTTCTTGCTTTGACAGTCGCCCGTCAAAGCATGTGTCATATTCAGTGATTGGCGCCAAAATGCCACGGTTGGAAAACGCGCGCGTTTGCTTCCAAGGATGCTACCTCATTGGCTAAAATAAAATAACTAACCCGACGTGGACGGCGCAATCGAATGCTATTTCCTCGAACCTTTTTTTTTT
>JXWZ01005090.1:0-21020 GCA_000956215.1 Anopheles farauti No. 4 | reverse complement strand
TGAAGCGGGAAGCGGGTGGCCTGATAAACGAACACTGGTAAATGGATAAATATAGGCCTTTTGAGGCGCTAGTTTTTTTTTTACTAATTACTCTAATACCACTAACGGGTGAGGCGCAGACTTTACTAGCAGCATGTAACCGAGGCAAGGCACGGATAATTTTTGTCCATATATAGTAAAAGCAAGATCGACTTGCCGGGCATACGTTTTATTTTCGATCGTCTGACGTTTTCTGTGTTTGTTTTGGTGTTGGCTTTTGCCGTGAGATGTCAATTTGAACGAAACGTTGCGGCGGTGCATTAATTTTAGCAATGTTTCGCTTGTGTTTCCTTTTTGTAAATTTCGTTACAATTATCGACATATTCCGTTTAAGGTTGAGTACTACATCAAGAGATGAATTTTGCATAAGCCATAAAATTTTATTAAAGTATCAACAACATAGGATTTTTCCGGATAATCTTGACCGTGTTTAACAAGATGATTTTGCGGAACAAAAACGGGAATCGCCGTTGCTATGGTGTTGCTCGTTGTCAACAAACAAAATCCTACAGCAACCGCCGCGAAGCAATCGAGTAAATGCAAAAAAGAAAAACCATTTGGTGGATGAATACATGTTGTGCTAATATTCGTGTATCAGTGCCTTACCGACCTGTGCAAGCTACTGAAGCCGTGAGCTAAAACACTTCCGACGCTACAATATGACCGTGACAAACATTTTAATCATACTCAACCTCGGATGTGAAATGCTCTACGTGATCGATCAGCGCCTGAAAGCGCAGTCCATACCGCTGGACAAATCTGCACAAGGTAAGCAAAGTATAGAGGGGGCGCAGCGGTTGAGATTTAGGATATTTTTGATTGACAGTCAGCAGCTATTCGGGACAGTTAAACGTTTCAGATAGGTGTTAAACCATCCGGAACATGAACGATCGATTTTGCACTATTAGTTTTATTTTATTTACTTTCACACACCATTAGCCAGTCAAAACGCTTCACTAGCAGTTGTAGTGAGAATTGACCTGCAGTATTTTTAGTTCATTCTGACTGTAATTACACTCTATTGTCTTAAGATTAGATTAATTTTCACTTTACATTATGCTTTTCAATCGATACCCATTCCAACAATCGATCAATTTGGAAACTGGAGACAATGTGTGGAGCGAATAATATAGGCAATCCGACGGTTGCTTGATCCATCAATGCACTACTGGTTCCAATGGAACCCCGCGTATAGCGCTAAAGTCGAGCTTGCTGTCGACGCTCTCGTCCAACTGACCAATGATGGCAATATTATCGCCACGAATGATGTGAAGACCCAACACGACCTGCTCGATGCCTGCGGTCAGCGAGTAGACTCGCTCGTGTGATTCATCCAGAATCACATTGACCGTTTGGTCGAATCCCTTCAGCGTGCCAACAAAGTTACGCCCGTCGGCGGTTATTATCGACACGGTGTTGTTGACGTACGATTCTAGCCCGGACATCGTTGGCGGTCTAGAACATGAAGTGAAACGCTCAATCAATAACTCAAGATTTATAATTCCACGGATCTTACCGAAGATATAGCAACGAATTTGCGAGGGATTCGCGAGCAGGGTTTTTGTTTTTCTTTGCGGTAAGATTTGTTTGTTTTGGTTTCTACGCCCGAGTCGGTGAGGTCCCGTAAATATTTCGTTTTGACAACCAGCCGACTAACAATGAAAAGTTAAGAAAACGTCAGATCAAAATACAAAATGCTGCGAAAATTGACAAGCTGAAATGCATCTATACACCTTGGGTTTTATTGTGAAATATTTCGATATTTTCTTTTGTCGTTACAATGTTTGTAAAGATTGCGTAAAGCAACTCATACGGTGTCGTTTATTTTATCCAAAGTCGGGGTAAAATACCAGCACCATTGAAATTCCAATTAACAAACTAAAGGCAACTTCTAATAAATATCTTTACTCCACAGTACTCCGTGAGATAACTGAGGTACTGCTCGATCCTAAATTTCTTCACTACATAGCAACGGCTTATCAACAGAGTATGCTGACGGTCCAGCAGTGTCGTGTACTGCTTACAGATATAGCCTGCTGTTCCCTAATGCGCCTGGACATCAGCTCCATGGATAAACTGTGGGATCTTATGGTTATGATATTCAAGTGGCAAATGTTTATTACCAACAAAAACGCCCAGATGCTGCTGGATCTCACTTTCCGTCATCTCGATGGGATCGGGCGCTTGATTCCCGAAATGCGAAAGCAAATACTGATAGACAACGTGAAAAAGTCGCTCATCGAATTGTGGGATCCATTGTGCGAAGATGAGCAGACCATCGTGCATCGGAAGGTGTACAAATGGCTGAAGCCGTACAACACCAAGATTTCCATTCTCATCCGTATGGGGTTGCAGAAGTCTACGGGCGAGTTCGAGCAGGAACCCAAGAACAACATTTTCTACAATTACTACATCAACAACATTGGTGAGAATATTTACTCGAAAACAGCGAATCTGGCTGCGTTGAAGGCGCAACATGATGCGGGTGGCACAGCGAGCAGCTCCAGCGCTGACATGATTACTGCTGGGCACGAAATCGATACGCTCGTCCAGCAGCTGAATATTCAGCATGATCCAACGGATGATGCCAGCAGAAGTAGTAATACCGTCAGTGCAGCTAGAGAAGTGTCCCAATCGGCTTCTATACACGGGGGCCTCAATGATATAGTAATCGCAGAAGGAACCAGCCAAAACGAAGCCAGCCAAACAACCGAACGTAACTATGCAAAGTGTGCGGTCGAGAATGGTACCACAGAGCAGGAAGCTAGCTCTTTTCCAAACACGAACCAGAAAGAAAGCAACCTGGCAAAACTGATGAAAAAGATACAACTGGAGAAAGATGATTTCATACTTCCCGATAGCGGCACGATCGATGCGAACGAGCAGTTGGTTAAAATGTTTGACGAAAATTTAGAAATTTGAGCAAAATATTCGCTAGTACCATAGCTTGGTTTGAAATCGTGTACGAACTATAGTAGTAGGTGTTCGCAAAGCTTAGCAACTTTCGATCTAGTCCACGGAATGTGATGTTTTTTTGTGTAATTGTAGCCTATTCAAAATTGAACCAAAGTTGTTTGAACGATTAATAAAGCGTGCTGAAGTAGAGTGGTTAGCCGGTGTTGACAACTTATGTCACGATAAAATTGAGAAGTTTTCCACTCCCTTTCAGTCTCCTCTATGTGCAACATTAATTCGTTTTGAAGAGAGTTACGTGATGTATGGACGACGCGTGTAGGAACATTTCAGACGAATTTCGGGATTTTTCGAGGACTTTCTATCTCGGCGCTTGAATCGAGCATAACAATCAAGCCTGGTTTAAACAAGCGATTGGACAAAATAAAGATAAATCGTAGTTTTTTCATTCATTAGCTTGTATTTGCCATGAAAACTAATTTTAAAAATTAGATAATAGTTCACTCAGTGAAGGCAAGCAAAATCTTTCTTATAAAACTTGTGTTGCCCGTTTAAAATTGTATTTTTCGAAATGTACAAACCAATCTTTGGGTGACAATCGGTCGTTGTCAAAGTGTGGTAGCTGCACTTTAGTTTAATTGGCGCCTGTTATGTTGGCAGCCCTGAGGTGTATATTTTTTCAGGGAAAAATTGTTTTACGACGACGTCGACGGAAAATCGAGAGTTTGTGTGGTGTTTTGTCAAAAGGGAATAATTTGAAGTGATTCTAGCGGAGAAATAATAGTTTGCTAACCGTGCTATCTAACCGCAAAACAGAATGTCGCTCTTCGGAATGATGAACGATCTAGAGGAGGATCCAATTTTTGGGTAAGCACCTAGAGAGCCCTTTGTGTTACCTTCAACTTTATGGCTGGCTTCGTCCATTAATGTTTGTAATAAGAATGGGCGCTCAGTTTTTCGATGCCCGAGAATCGTGCAGTGGAATGCGTTTTAAATTTTGGTTGTCTACGTTTCGACTCTTTTCCTGCAGCCATCACATGCGTTCGATGCGCCAGATGAGTAACATGCTGAATTCGCTGTTTTCCGACCCGTTCGGTATGATGGGTGGTGTTGGCGGAATGGAGAGCATTGCCGCTGGACCGGCATTCGGTATGCGACACAACGCGCTGATGCCATTCATGGCGCCACCACCTATGAACCGTCTGCTCAGCATCGGTGGCCCGTCCGATGGGCCGTCGTACTGCAGCAGCAGCGTCATCTCGATGACATCCGGACCGAACGGACCGCAGGTGTACCAGGCGACGTCCAGCACGCGTACCGGCCCGGGGGGCATAAAGGAGACGCGTAAAACGGTACAGGACAGCCGCACCGGCACGAAGAAGATGGCCATCGGGCATCACATCGGCGACCGAGCGCACATCATCGAGCGGGAACAGAACATGTCGACCGGGGTGCAAGAAGAACGTCAGGATTTTATCAACTTGGATGACGAGGAGGCGGAGGATTTCGATCGCGAGTTCCAGACGAAGGCGCACACCGTGATGGGGGGAATGCCGGGGGGCGTCCGTCGTTCGCAACAGCTGGCTCTCCCATCGACACAGCCAACGTAAGTAGAGTTTCGAATGGGAAGATTCTTCGCCATTGGAACCATTGTCTGTTGTACATAATAGTGTATGTATAGCACATAAATGCATGCTGCCGATGCTAGCTGTGAATTTAGCACCTGCCAAATCATTTGTTCGCCAGCGGTTTGCTCTCACATGATGCCAGAACACCTGCACGATGAGCGTGTTGATCTATTGGCTATCCAATCGTTAAAATACGAACATAATGAATTTACTGATATGTTTGTTCTTATTTCTGCCAAATGAGTCCAACAACAAACGAATATTTTTAATATATTAATTACCAAAAACAATTTGTAAAGGTTGAATGTAAAATAATGTTTTATTTTTGCGGTCAAAACAAATTGCTATTTTATTAAATTATTTCCACTTGGGCCGTGTGAGCAATCTATAAGTCAAAAGGTGCAATAGGTTGTACATTATAGACAATCCCTTCCGACCCAAATGGGGTCACAAACCACATCGTCGGTTTCTTACCTTCCTCATCATCCCCCTTACCACCCCGCAGTCAATCGCAGCGCATACTGTCGATAACCGAAGTGCCGGATAATGGGTGCGAATCGTGCGGCAATCCCAGCGATAGCCCGATCTGCGACGATTGCAGCAACAGAAGCACGAGCAACAATGGTAACCAAGACAACGGCGGTAGCGGCGGGATCATACACAATCACCACCACTACGACAATCAGCAGCAGCAGCAGCACCACGAGACATCGCAACGGCAGCAAACGATGAGCAAAGCAGGCGGGCGCAGCAACAGCAACAGTGGTGGTCCGATCACGGCCCGTCGTTCAATCCGATCGCCGGCTTCGTCACCACTGAGCATGGCGTCGTCGCCTGTTAGTGGCACGAGTCATCATCACATTACAACCAGGTACTGGAAGTGACAGCACACACAACTCCTCCATTGGTGGTGGATGTGTGTGGGTGTATGTACGCGTGTGCTTATGTTAGAATTTCTCGCCTACTAATCGACACCATCGTCTCACACAGTGTTAATGCGCTCTAGTGCACCTTCGTGTAGTATGTATGTGGCTTTTTTGTGGACGGATAACTCTTACTCACATTACTCACACGCACGCATAGTATACTACCACTGACGTTACTGTGTGCACCGAAAAAACATCATTTTCTAATACGTTCGCCCCACGTACGATACGTCTCGTCCGCCGAAACGAAGAACGAGCACGCGGCAAACGAATGAAGAATAGCGTATTGATCGAATCGTGTTGTCTTTTCTTTCTCATCCGCAGCGTTCATCCACATCCGTACAGCACGCCGGGAAGGAAATCGCGGCCACTGAAGGGACCATCGTCATCATCCCACCATCATACGCCGCAGCACTACCAGTAATCCAGTTTCCGATTCTCATAGTAACGTGGATGTAATTCAAACATCCTCATCCTTCCTCTCCCCCTCCTCACCCAATCCTTTACCTGCAACATTCGTTCCACGAAGGATATTAAAATTTGAAGCTCTTCTTGCTTTAACCGCATTCGGGTGAAGCGAAAAATACACAAAATATTTGAAATGCTATATAACATAATATAATACAGGAGTCGCTTGTGGTGTGTGCGCGCGCCCGGTAGACTACCTACAACGCCCTAGAGATCTAAGTTACGATTTACATTGCCGTCTGTGGCGCAACGTGTACACATCGTTTTATCGGATTCGTTTTCATATGCCTTATTTATCCACGAATGAAACTGCTGGCGCGAGCGTGGGAACAACAAAACCAAACCGCAAGTGAGAACGGGTTTACGAGAGGCGAGCGAGAAAGCGTGGATTTGGATAGGAGTTGCTAGAGGTTCTTTGTTAGCGTTAGCGAATTATCGTTTATTGTTTTAAGGTTTGTTTTTAGATTTTCACAGCTCGATGGTTCTATGAGGTATGAAACCAAATTTTGAAGAATTATTATTTTTTTTAGTAAGATAATCAATGTTTACTAATACTATTCAGAGGCGGTGGTAGCGGCACCGGTCTCTTATGCGACGGAACCGATACCACGATCCAATCTGGACCGTCGTCTCACCTTAGCGAGGAGTGACCGACCAGCTACGATGGTAAAAGTTGGTCCGAGTAACACCGCACCTGGTCGTTACGCAAAAGAAAAGAGGAAATATTATTCACTTCGAAGCTCAACGAAAGAACTGGAGAACTGGAGAGTAAGGTAGAGAGGAGCGTGGGTGAGTGTCCTTTTCCCTACCTTTGTCCCCTGGATGTGCTCCCCCAGGGCAGGAAGCATCGGGCGAGGTACGTCGATAACGACGGCGATGACGCGCGATATTTAAGATGTTTATTAATATAAGAAAGTATCATACCGGAAGAACAGCAACAACAAACAAACAAAAAAAATACTACTTTGAAGAATAAATAAATATTTGCCAACCATGTAGCTGCCATGTTTCTCAAGTTTCTTTTTCTTTTTAATTTAGAGCATATACGACAGCATTGCTTTTGTTTTGTTTATTGTAACAACAATGATTTCTGTTGCAGTAGGCTCCTCTATTTATATGATACAAAACACGAATAACGCGCCTGAACTGAACGCGAACATCCTAAATCAACGCAAACAACATGGTGCGTGTACGTGTGTGTATATGTGGGGTTGAGAGACCGTGTGCCTTTGTAATTATCTATAATCTCGTGAGGATCAAATGCTGTTTCCTTTGGCCAAATTTTGCCTCATTTTGGATTTTTGTCCTATTAATCGCACACCCATACACACACGTCGGAAGATTCGATAGACTATTCTGATTGAATAGTGGCATGGTGGCATGTATGTGTGTGTGTTTCTTTGTTGGGTGGTGGGAGAACACGCAAGCACGCTCCAAAAGTAGCAATCTCTATCGCTAAATGCATTTTGTAGATCTCACGATGCGATCTCTCGTGCGCAAAATGCAATATTATACTTTGGTACCGGGAACGAAAGTTAGAAGAAAAGAAGAGGAACAAAAGAAAAAATAAAACAAGCGGAAATGCGCTTGAATTTTCTCATCCTCTCATCCGCTTTGCGCTGTCGGTGGTTCAGTAGAACTGCTTCAGCTGTTCGTAGGTGATGAAGAAAATGATGTTCCACGGGCCCATGCGGACCCAAGTCGGGATGAAACCTTTGTACAGCGCGCGGAAGCCTTCGTTGCGCACGGTTTGCACCGCACAGTCGACGCTGCCCGTGTAGTAGAGCCGGGGGGCGGCACCGGCCGTGGTGGTGGCTGGTGAAATGCTATGTTCGAGCTGGTGCACCCGCCGTTGGTTCATGAGACGAGTCTGCGGGGATGGATGAAGAAGGGTTTAGGGGAGGAGCTCCAAATTGGGGTTTAATTAAAGAAACAATTTTAAAAAATATTCACCCTTATCACATCGATTGGTGTAGAAGCAATCGCACTTCCTAAGCTCGCTATAAAACTAGATCTGCAAAGTGAGGGAAGCACAGTTAGTGTATATTCATTACTCGAACACACAAAACGTCGACACACTCACATAAAATGGTTCGCAACCTGATCGCCGAACGTTTCCATCAGGTGCAGTTTGCAGAAATCGTACACCGGAAGTTCGACGGCTGCTATCACTGCCGCCCGCTGGGCCGTCGGTCCGACACCTCGCCACAGCCCACGTATGCCCTCGTGCACGTAAATCTCGCGGAAGCAACGGATCAGTCCAACGTCGCTCGTGCCCCTGCCGTGCACCTGCATGCGCACCTTCAGCACATCCGTCGGGTTGGCGATCGCACTGGAGATGGCACCGGCCATCGTCGCACAGGCCGCATTACACCAGAGACTCTCGTTGCCGGCTTTATCGTGCAGCAGGCCACGATCGGTAGCCACCTTCTTCAGCGTGTAGTACGTACCGAACTTGATCGTCCCGTACGTCGCCTGGCGGAGGACAGCGGGCCAGATGCTGTGAATGATGCGAGCATATTACGTAAATTTGATTATCGTAGTACGTGATAAGAACCAAATTATCGATTCTTAGGGCTATGAGTAAAGAAAGCATTTGCAAAGCATACTTTCATTGAACTCTAAGCGCTCGATAGGGATTTTTTTCATTTTTTTTTCCAAAAGTTTCAATTCAAACAATTCAATAATACAAACTCAATCGCGCCTTACCCGGAGTACAGTGCCTTCACACCTTCTTGGCGGGAAATTTTCACGAACGCATCCGTCATGCCCCGGTACCGCAGCTCGCTGTGTGATCGATCAGTCTTTTGACCTTGAATTTGTAGCCGAGTTTTCGTTGTATCGATGGGAAACGTTCCTGAAAAAGGGAGAAGAAAAATGAATCAAACATTGCACACTACTGGTACGGGCATCAAAGCAGGCATGCGATGCTTTGCCCTTCTTCCAGTGACGCACACACGCACACCAGTGGAACCACGAGAGGAGCATGGTTATATAATGAGATTCGTGTTTTAAAACGCTGATTTAATCATGATCGAATCGTTCGTTCGAACGAGGACCCAACTCCTCCCTAATCTTTTGCTTACCGAATTCGGCCATTATCGATGCCATGCCACCGTAAACAAACGGTCTCCAGTCGCGGATATCACCCATTTTTCAGGCGCGTTTCGCGCGTTTGTCCTCCTGTCGATCACAGGAACCGTTTCCTGTCTTGTTCCCGGCAAGTGCACCGGTCGCGCAAGGGTGGTGGTAATGCACCCTCTTTTGCGCCACTTAACAACAACTGGGGGCCGCTGGCCGAGCAACGTACTATCGGTGGGGTCACAGATGTTTCACCCTGTGACACACTGACGGAAGCTTTGTCGTTGAGCGAGCAGGATTAGGATTTCCTCTTCCTTATGTTAATGTGGCTGGAGGAAAACCCTACGTTTGCTCTAGTTAGTCTGCTGCTGTTGAACAAATTTCCGACGTATTTTACGAACGTACAGTGCACGAAACATTATGGCAAGTTGATGGTATGCAATTTTCACACGATGCCTCTGTTTATCCTCGCTCCAAAAATGAAGTTAGTTATGGGGAGATTTGCGAAAAAAAAAGCCGCCACTAATTACTGACGGGAGCGCCTGGCCAGGGTCCTGATTTACTGGTTCATGTAATGACTGGACTCGTTTTGACGCAGGAAAATGTGTTGTTACGCTCCTGGGCCAGAAAACTGGAGGATTATTATCACTTTCTTGCTTTTTTGGGTTTGCAAAATTGAGCGAACGACAGACGTGCCGGTGCACTTGGCTTGAAGGTTATAAAAAAAAAACAAAGAAAAAATATACACATCACCCTGTTGACAAAATGTGCTCGATTCGAAAAGTTTCGTAAAGGCTTTCGAGCAAAGTTTTACTTTACAAACTGTCAAATTTTCTTGACCAACTGTGAGGCTTGTAAAATTTACTTGCATCCTCAATGAATTTAGCAGACTTTTTTCAGCTTCAAATGCATGGAAGATAGAAAAATTAGTTTTTCTTTTTGAACAGAGATTGCAACCCATCCAATAAAATAATATTATACATATTATTAACGAATTGTTTGTTTCTGTTGATCGCAGATCGGTGATCGAATAGGCGGTTTCCTACTTAAGTACAGTTCCTAAATGTCTATAATCGCTCGAGTTGAAAATTTCTTTCGAAGGAGTAAACATTTTCGAGTGGTTATCTTAGTGTAAACACTAATATCTAAGTTCATAGGCGCTACCCTATGGCGTACATGAGTATCATGAGCTCACCGTGCTCAACAAATTCTACAATCAAATTTTCGGATTAATTCGTGAAGCAGTTTCCGACGATGAACATTTCTAAACGTAGTAAGTAACTTTATTTCACAAAACAACGCTCCAATGGTAGTGTATGATATAGTTGGGGTGTGTAATACAGCTCTCGAGGACTCGCTTGGGAATAAGATATACATTGAAGCGAAATTTATAGATAGTACGGTATAGAAAGCGATCAAACACATAGAAGTGTGCCATATGAGGGGAAATTTTTTCCCGTGTTTCTCCGATCAACTGTAATAAGTATTCAACAGTGACTTTCCTGTCCAAAAAGCTGCTACGAAGTACGTTCCATGCTACACTGTACTAGACACTCACAAACACACGCACACACTACCTCCTTACGCATCCGCGGAAGACCATCATGCCATCCGCAACATTTAACAGACTCCACCTACGGGTCAGCGCATCACTATATGCGCGGTGCTTCATTTTCCTATCACAGTACACATCTTGGATTAAAACTTAGGGTTTCACGCTGTATGACCAAGTCGCGTGCAAATTGAAAACCAAAAATACACTAATCCTATACTCCTAGCTGTCCTAGTACACAGTCAGACTATTGGCGACCACTCATAAATCGCTAGGCCGCGGTGGCCAATAAGACTAGCAAACCGCAACGGTGTGCCTTTCTAACAGCGGAAAAGGAGAGGGGGGGGGGGGGGGGGCTTGGTTTTTTTAAACTTACGATAAAACATAATGACCTAACTCGCTATGTACAGTGACTATCAACGTGCCCGTTGTGATGTGATGTGCATACTTTCCTCCTTGCTACAATGAGCATTATACAGTTTGATGCTAAAATAGGGATGAATTCCCGTTCCCGTCTCTGCCATTGCCGTTGCCGGGTTGGCGTGTTTAGAAATCCTCAAACAGCTGCATCTCGATCTTGTCCAACGATCTAACCGATTTCCAATCCGTCTCCGGGTAGTCGTCGAAGTTGCTGGTGTCGTCCTCTTTCGAGCTAAATACATACGTTGGCACTATTGGAGGCTACACGGGGGGAAAGGAGAATGGGATACATTAGCTCGGTGTCTGTGCGGTAATGTCTGGTTCGTAATTCGATCATACTTTCAGCTGCTTTCGTATGACGACGTTCCAGTCTAGGTGCTTAAACCACCGGTGTCTTTTAACGTCTTCGGCACCATTCTGGAAGGTTTTATTTTTGAAAAAGGAGTTAGAAACAAGGACTCAAACTATGACTATCACTAGCGTCCCATTCTTACCTTCATGTTACCCAAACGCTTAGTGCGATCCAGCACGAGCAGCTTCTTCACGAGATCCTTGGCGATGGGGTCAACGTGCCGCGACCATTCGATTTTGCCACTGAGGATTTTCTCATAGATGCCGAACGGGTTATCGTCGTAGAACGGAGGATAGCCCACGATCATTTCGTAGATCAAAACGCCTGCCGGGATAGAGAAACGTCCGCACGAAAAGGTCAGTTTAAAAATATATACCAAACCATTGTCGTAGGTTCGATCGGTTCGAACCCCAGCTGGATGTACGAGCTGTCCGTCAACAAATGCGAACCAGACGCAAACCCTGGGATTGGAGTGACCGTGAGGATCGTGACGTTCGCGAGAGGTACACCCATCCCTTGCCGATTTGTTTATTGTTCTCGGGCCACACGAGTAATTTTTACGATTTCGCTGCCGCGACATTAACGACGTACGGCTGCGGTTTCCCTCCCCAAATCTTACCTAGTGCCCACCAGTCGACGGCTTTGTTGTGGCCTTTGGATTGTATGATTTCCGGCGCTAGGTACTCGGGCGTGCCGCACAGCGTCCAGGTGCGATCCTTCAGCTTTTTCGCGAACCCAAAGTCGGTAATCTTCATATGGCCATCCCGGTCGAGCAGCAGGTTCTCCGGCTTCAGATCCCGGTACACGATCGACAGCGAGTGCAGATACTCGAGGGCGAGCACGATTTCGCACGCGTAAAAGTTGGCCGTGGCACTGTCGAAGCGGCCCGCGTTCCGAAGATAGGAGAACAGCTCGCCGCCACTGACGAACTCGAACAGCATGTACAGACAGCAGTCGTCCTTCGAGTGCCACCGCCTGCGGGAAATAGAAGCAGGTGAGCCAGAACAAAGCTTGTGGCGGTTTGGACGGCTCAACATCAAACGACACTTACATGTTAACAATAAACGGGTGGTCGATTTCCTGCAGGATGTTCTTCTCGTTCTTGACGTGCTCGATCTGTTTCAATCGGATGACGTCGGCCATCGCGAGAATCTTCATCGCCCAGTACTTGTTGGTGATTTTATCCCGACAGAGGCACACGCGCCCGAAAGTGCCTGTTCCTGGAGAATGGGTAGATGAAAAAGAAAAAAAAATGCAAAAAATATACCATTAGCTCGTTTGTAAAGCAGGATGTGAAGAAAGTTTTTTCATTTCCTGCCTCCTGATGTGCCGACAGAGCGCTGGAAGGTACGAGATACTCCTCCGAACTTATTCTCGGTGTGCTCCCATTACGCCAACCTAGTACTTTGCGACATATGCGGACGTGAAAGGATCGCACTCTGGATGTAAAACAGAACGTGCAGCGGCGTTTGCTACACAAACAGCCTTTCCGGTGGAAAACAATGCGAATAACCGTGGGAAGAAAGTTGGATTTTCAAAGCCTTGCACTTCAAACCACACTCAGCAACTGTCGACGACGTCCGTCGGGTTCGGGGCATTTAGTAGGGTCCTTTCCAGCGAGTGTGTGAGCGGAAGTGGATTTCATTAGCGCGTTGTTTGCTAGCTGGTCGCGTACAGTACTTCGACCGCAACATCGGACACATAAAACGGGACCGGTTTTCAATATTAGTGGGCGGATTTTACATCGTTTTAGGTAGAGTCGTTTCACTACATCGCCAGATAAACAGAAGGACAAAATACTACTCGAAAATCAACTACTAATGTACGGCATGGAGATAGCAAATTCTTTTCTCAAGTTCAATGAACAGGCGATGAAGAAATAGCAACAGTTAACACAAGGAGAGCCTCATAAGTCCTTTCTACAACATTTCCCAATCATTCATTTTGAATGACATATGTCAAATCCCACATAATATTTTTATAATATTTAATATGACATGTGTTAGAATAAAGTAGACAATCGTGTATTTGTAGTAAACTCAAAAGACAAACATTTTTTATAGAGCAATTTAGCAAGGTGAGCATAAGCGTGTAGGCAAAATGTATTATATTCCAAAAAAAAAAAAAAAACTATTGTAAAATCTGAATTTGGAACATTTTGGTTCTGACAAGCAAAGAATCCTCAAATGAAAGGTCCTTAGGCATAGATCTGATCGGATTTAAATTTGTAATAGCTAATATTAGTATTAGTAATGCTATAAATAAGACTTGAAAATAAAACAAGTTCCATTCAATCTCACGTAGTGCGTATGAATTATGCAGTGTGGCTGCACGTAAAGGGACTCCTTCCGCTTTCCGTCCGACCGTGAAACACGGTACGAAAGCGGTTCAAAGATCGCTCTACACCTTCATCGGGCCGGTTCAAGCAACCAGACGAGACGGTCTCCCGGTCTGCCGCATGACCAGACAAGATCCAATCCGCCCTCTCCACCACCACCCACAGCGCACCGCACCACCAATCGCGATGATTGACAGCTGGACTGATGGATTAATGGGTTATTGGTGTGTGTGTGTGTGTGTGTTTGGCCATGTTGCTGCTGCGCCCCGGGAGCAATGATGAATTTGGTTTCGTATACCTCACCGAATCGGATTACCGATTACCGCATTTACCGAAGATCCAAATCCGTGCCCAAGTGCTATCCCAAAAGACCTTGAACGAGAGCGTTTGCCAAAACACGGTGACACGGAGCGGTACATATACGCCAGGGAAGCGAACGGTTTTAAATTTCTAATTAGCTACTAATTAAAACACCACGCTACCCGATCAATCTCGGTTTCCCAGCTGCCCACGCGTCGAGGCAAGATGATGGTAAAGGTAAACATAACCTTCAATATGCATTTCTCGTCCGGTAAAGATCGATTGGAAGTTTTTTTTTCATTTATTTTTTTAGCCAACCAGCGGTTACGTTGTGCTTGGAATATGTAGGCCCTAGCACGCCCGGGCAGCGAAAATAAGTTCGAGGGAATTTTGTCACACACAGAAAAAAAACCTCCACGAAACGTGGCCGTAGAAAACGTGCCCATTTCGATACGGTGCTGCTGCAGCGCACAATCGCACGAGATTAGCAGTTGTTTTTCGCAAACTTTCGCAACCAATTTCGCAGCATGATGATGCAAACCGGCGTTGCCACCGAAACAGTGCCGGACCGTGCCTCGCTTCCTGCCCACGAAGCGTACGCCAGCGAGACAGTGTGGCGGCTAATGAAAGGGAGAATGTTTTGACCGGAGCACGCGGGACCTGGTTTAAGTGTTCCGGCAGACGGGTTGCGCGTATTTTCGGGAACTTGTCTGTGCCACACAGGTGCGTCGCCTGCGGGAAATGATCTTCCGCGGCAGGCTGTTCGGTACGTCAAACAACGCCTCGGAAACGGTTCAAATCTCTCGCTCTAGGGCAACTTTCGCTTTCGTGCGTGTTCCTGGTGTGTTTTGCTGTGATGTCTATTTGGGCGTTGACGGAAGCGGAGTGTGTAGGCCCCGGGACGAACCTTCCCGAATGATTAATGAATCGGCCGCACCGCAGAAACATCTTACTTCGCTCCACTCGCAACGCAATTCGGCGTTCCCTGTTCTCGCCCTGTTATCTCCGGTTCGATCGGTAATCGGCACCAACATGACCATTTTCGGTAAGTGCCCATTTCTGTTTGGACAACGGTTTGTCATTTGGTGGTGGAATAGGTTCGCTCCCGTAGTTTGATGAAATTGTTTCCCTCTATCGCTTCATTAGGGCCAATTGATAGATACCGTTTAGATATGTTGTAGACATTTCGGGAATTATGTACGTCCGTAAAGGGAAAGTTTACACCTTCCACGAATGAGACATGTTGAAAAACATGTAGTTTTGATGAATATTGCAGAGGAAATGCTCTTCAAGGTTGAAGCAAAGAGGAGAAGCCAATTTTCGTTCACATTAAGAGACCGCCCCTGTTTTCGACCCCGTTTTCCGAACTAACTGGACTACATTGGTGTACATCTTTTAATGTCAACGAATCTTCAATAAAACTCCAAACAACATGAGTCTGAATGAAATTCAGCAAAGTCTTCTTTTTTTTCCTTAAAATTCTTGAAATCTCGGAGGTGTACTTTCTTCAGAAGTTTCCACATTTCATAGTTCACGTTGGGTCCAATCATCGTTTGATTTTTCGTTTAAATTTCAAAATTTGCTATTTCATGACACAAAAAACCGTTCCAATTTTAACCTTTTTTGTCCATTTCAAGCGTCATTCTCGCCTCATTTCTATATGAATTTTAAACACAGTAAACGGTGTGAATATTGCATTCACTAGGTCACTAGCTAGGTGCACTAATGCAATGTTATGAATTGCAAATTAGTATTTAATGGTCCGTCCACGCGGTGAAGGTCGTCCGACGACAACTCCATCCTTTCTCCTTTCCAAAACCCAAATCTGTCTCTAAACGATGGTGGCGTTGCTCAAAACGGGCATTGTTGCAAACATCCCACACACAGACACCATTCGAATGTTCATCACCGTCATCATCATTATCACCGCCAATGACCGATCAAAAACGAGAAATTGCTGATGTTTATTTTGTTTGTTTTTTTTTTTCAGTAATGCCGATGGTCCGTAACTGCTGCCTAACTCACAAGAGAAGAAACAAGATCGGGAGAAACGTTTCCACCACTGCAATCGATCAGATGTGGCACGTTAAACTACGACCCGGTTTGGACCCCGGGACAAGTTATGGCGTTTGCGATCATCCCCAGCGAGCCCTATGCGATGTATCTCCTCATCCTGAAAACCGGAAAGCACTTGCAATCGTTGCAAACGCTTCACCCGGCCATAAATGGTGGTTTTGCTAGGGAATCACTTCTTTCCTGTTGGATGCTCCCACCGCGAGAGCTGATGACAACTGTTTGCGCGATCATTTGTCGGGGCAAAGCGCGCAATAAGCGATGGTTAATGTGTTGTTATCACGTCGGTAATGAACCTGCCGACACGATAGCGCTGGCGGGACCGGTGTTTGGAGGCATTGGAACCGGCGAGAACCTAAACAGTGCGCTTAAACGGAACGGACGGAGACAGAAGGGTTTCCATCATGTGCCCTCACGGCTTAGCAAACGGATTTTTTTGCTCTCTCTCTCTCTTTCTCCGTTTCCCATGCTGCTGAGACTGGGATTGTCGTCTGGAAAGGGGTTTTTCGTGTTTTCTCCTACTGGTTTCTATGGTGTGTTTGCTTGACTGTGTGTTTTTTTTATGTAGCCCTCCGGCACGGCAACTCTCCCGATGTGTCAACCCCGATCGATGTCACCGTCACCGGCGCGGGATTGATGAAAACGGAAGAAAACTGTCTCCCGAAAACCGGAAACCGGTGTTGGGTCGTGTTTGCTTCTCGCTCCGTTTCCCCAGCCGAGCGTTCTGCTCGATATCTATCGCGTGCGTGTCGCGGCGTGTCGCATAATAATAGTAATAGTATGTTTCCGAAGCGATCTAATTAGAAGCATGATGTGGAAAGCGGTTTACAGAAGGGATGTAACGTGGTTGAAACCGTGGCTTACCGCACACCAAGCGCTGGCGCGTTACGTTTGCGTTCGGTTGAAAGCGACACTAGGTGGGCGCGTCACCTGTTGCACCAACACCGTTCGGCAGGGTTGAGCAAGCCGTTGGTTTGAGAGAGTCAAAATCGATACTTCAAAAAAAGCGTGTATATAAAATATGATTTATGCAAAGTGGAGTAAAAAAAAGCAAATATCAAATGAACCGTCCTTAAATTTTATCAGAAAAAGCTTCCGTTTGCTCAACCCTGGCCCCGTCCCATCGAACCGGTGGGCTCAATCTGTAGGCGTACTAACTTGTCACTCACGAACCGAACGGAACGGGAGGCTCACCAGCTTTTAATATGCTCGGACTCGACCGGCCGCACATAATAAGCTGCTAATCGCGGTCGTACAACAAAACGCGAGGGTAACAGTGTGACACTGATTACTTTATGACGTGGTCAAAGCGTTCGTCTGTTGATTACCCGATCCGGATCGGGTAACCGGTACCGGCACGGTCACTAGCAAGTGATGCGATGGTACCGTCTTGCGATTACCGATCTCCCACCGACACCGACTGCAAACGAGCACTTACGCGGCAATTAGGGAGATAAGAAGCGACCGCGACCGCGGTGCATAATCCCCGGCGTGTTGGCGGCATTCCGAGCCTGCAGTTGTCGCATGAAAGCAACATAAAATACTCCGTTGCTCTGTCGCTCAGTCTCCAGACGCTTTCCAAACGTGGCCACCCGCGCGGGGGACAGGGGTTGGGGTGGGTGCGAAATGCGAAAAGTGAAGTTCAAAGATGGCTCATGAATCATGCATGGTGGCGCGGTTTGGCCGTCCGTCAGCGTATCGTCCGGGTGAGGCCGTGAGGCAATCGATGACCACCGTTTCGTCCACGATGAGCGGAAAAGTAAAAGCTCATTTTTCACGCGCACATGCATGCAATCATGGTTCGGGGGATGCATCTGGTCGGCGAGTGTGCTTCTTCGGCACTGCACGTGATGCGCTTTCTTTGCCAACTTTCGACCGGTTTACGACCATTCGGTCGTACCGGTCAAAACCGTCGACGAAGACCGTTGTTTCTTTCGCCCGATGTATCTTCGGTGGCTCAATTCACTTCTTTATACAAAACCAAAAAGTACCGCCCCCGTAAAACCAATAACAAAGTCATCGCCGGAACTGTTAAACATGATGCTTTATCTTCCGTCCTTCTTTCCTTCCTGTGGATACGCGAGAAGCACAGACGGATAAGATCGATTAGCAATTTCGGCGATCGAGACCCCGTGCCAAAACAAAGCCGGCCGCACGATCAACTCCCACCGTACGGCTCCGCTTAAAAGCCAATCTGGATTTGGTGGCCCAAAAAAAAATGGGAAATGGATGGTAAATTACACAGTGACTTACCGTGGGTGTGTTGCATCAGCAACCGTATGAAGCCGACCAATTTATGGCGAATTGGCCTGTTTTGTCTCGCAATTGTTTAGGCAGGGTTTTTCTCTTTGATTTTTTAAGCGTTAGCGAACTCCGGTGGGGTGTAATAATTGTACCTTACACCGGTTTTGGCACGTTACGAGACTCCTAAAGGAGGTTACCAATGGTACAATAAAGACGGTTGCGGTTAACTGAAACTGGAGGGTGGAAAGAAAATCAAATATTATCTGTTTCGGGGACCTGGCACCCAATAGCTATCGTGCCAAATAACAATACATATAAACAAATGTTTAATTTATGCGTGATTGATTCTTGAGCTTGACTGAAAATAGACTCAAAAAACTTAAATTAAATAGCAAACAAATATTGCTTTCAAAATTAAAATTAACTGAAACATAAAGCAAAATATTGAATGTTAATGAACATGAAAAGCATTTATATTCATCACAAAATCGTAAGCCATTTGAATATAAATCAATGGAATGCTATTAAGGTTTTCAAGTACCATACCTATTGTAAATTTAATACACAAAAATAATCCGCAAGGATTTATTTCTCTTTCACTTTTTTTTTCAGTGTCTACCAACATCACTCATCATCTGCGTTTAAATATACTAAATGTTTTTGGCGGAAAGCTGCGCTTATCGCAAGCGAAGTTTCCCCCTACATTCCTTCCGTTCCAAACGTCAATCGTAGACATCATGAGCAGGACGTTGATAGGTAAATTACATGACCTCGTTTTGCTGTGACAGGAGCCAACAGTGGAGCACAAGCCCCATGCGGAAAGTTGTTCGAAAAGGCACATAGAAATAACATGAACTCCTTTCTCGCTAGAATGTTTCATCTCTTATAAAAAGCGTTATGAAAAGAGCGCCGAACCGGAACCGGATCGGGCACAGGAAAGAAAGGAAGGAAGTGAACGATCACCGTAGTAAAACGGATCCATAACCTTAGTACTGCTTGGTGAGCATGATTAGGGGTGGACTGTGATTGACATCTTTATTCTCATGCGGGATGAATTTTAAATTTTCTTATTTTTTAGTGTGCATATTGTAGGAAATTAATAGCGAGCGAAATGCTATGCGAAGGGGCAAAGGCGCTGTCATCGTGGAACGTACCCATTGTCACACATCGGTGACATTATGAGCCGTGGTTCGGGAGCAGTTGAAAAGCGGAGCCGACCGCCGTGACGAGTTTTCGTCATCGAAACGCGCTAACGATGAAAAGATTCACGGTGGGGCTCCGTGACCGTGATGCGTGATTTTAATAGCGTCAATTTTGTGGCCTCGTTTCACTGCAAAAATAGGATATTGATAAAAGGTGTTCTAAAAATCTTCGTACAGCAAAAAAAAAAAAATCCATTTCCCATTTTCGATTGTCCACTTTGAGAACGCTTTTTTGGCAAATTCAAAACATACACACAAACGGACAATACGACGCTAAAAATAATATCGAAAATGACATCGTTTCATCCAATTTGTGGAGGGGTGGATGATGAAAACGAACACAGAGCATACTTGGGACGAACACCCGTCGTAGTAGGCGGCGGTGAGGACTGAAAAACAAAAAACAAAAAACACTACACAAAAAACCAACGACTAGACGGGCGGAACAGCGTTCGTTTTGGGTACGATTCGGGTTCGGATTGGAAAACGCAGCTGCAAAAGCGATCGGGCGAAACCCGAAAGGCACGAGAACGAGGGGGGAGGCGGGGCGGTGCAGTGCAAGAGCAAACACAGTGGGATGGATGATGAAAATGCGGAACAGAGTGGATTTGGGAAAAAGTGGAATTATTTTTGGAATCGTTGAGAATCGGTGAGAGATTTTTTTTTGGGTGCGATGTGGTGGGTTGATGAGCTGGGAGGAGCATACGGCCAACCCAAACATCTTCCCTCGGTGGAAGAACGGACACGGGAATGGTGTTGCATTTTTTTTATGAGTAACTAACAGCAACATCATTAAAGTATATAAAAATGATTTAAATCTTTCCCGAAAATACGCAAATATTAGCCCTTTTTAGCACGTCTAATTGCACCTAAAAATGACCCCGCGGGATAATTTCTCTGCATTTAAAACCAAGCCGGCATTTCTCCAAGTGCTGGGAAGCCTTTACTTTAATCGTCGCGTCACATCCAACGTATGTGAGTGTGTTTTTTTTGTGGCCCGTTTGCGTTATACGATGTTTACCCCCGGAGGCTTACTCGCGCACCATTATCTATGGTGAGCGCTTCATCATCACGGCGAAAAAGGGTGAGTTGGGGCTTCCGTAGCCCATCCGTCCGATTTGTTTGAATCGAGCTATCTCTCTCACTCTCTTTCTCTTTCTTTCTCTCTCTCTTTCTCTCTCTCTTCCTCTTTGGGGTATCGCGTTTGGGAAGATGTGTTTGCTTAGCCATTAAAAAAGGTCATCATGTTTTTTTTTCTTTATCCAGCCGGTGGGCTCGAGGTCGGTCGGTGGCAACCAGACATCGACCATGCGCTTTCGGCTTGCAGCTTTGATGTGCGTTTCGTTTCGAGGAGTGATTTGTGGCGGACCGATGGGCAGGAAGAGCTGCCGTAGGGTGTCTTTTGTTTTGGGATCAAATGTTTGCATTTATGAGTGATTTTGCTGCAGCTGTTTTTGAGCGCAAAATTCACACAGTGATGGACA